>PVKA01021332.1:0-38857 GCA_004027165.1 Ctenomys sociabilis | reverse complement strand
ACAGGACTACAAGATAAACCCTGAGAGGACTTCAATGACCACATAGGAAATATAAAGTTCTTGTGTTGGTATATAAGTCTTGATCTACCTAGGTCTTAACCATCCAGCAGAAAAGTATAAAAATGAAGTATACATCGTGAGCCCATAATATTAAGCTGAGCTGTAAATGGATATGGTTGACAATTTCTTTGAATAACTCCCTATGGTTGTAGAATGCTGGACTGTATTGGATTGTGGTGTCGAGTTCAAGCACCTAAGTTAGTTGAATGACAATGGAGTGCCCACCTTTGACAGGTGTAGACAAAGGAAGGGTTGTAGAAAGAAAAAATCATGATGTGTGTATATAGACAGTACAGTTGGGATAGATAACGCTGTGCTTCTACATAATTCTATGAGAGGCAAGATCTGCACTAATGGTGGCTGGACAGGATATTATGTCGGCTTTTAGTACTATGGTCATCCACTAGGTAAATAATTATTGAATTTTTAATATAATTCAGGTATAAAAAAATAAGATAACTAAGCAACTACACTCTTAATTCAGTGATAAGAGGTATCTGCTAAAATAATATCTGTAAATATAATACCATGTATGCACCTTGCACAATACCAAAACGTTATGAAAACAATTTGCAATGTATTAATTTATCGAATGTGTATGGTTAAGGTGTCTTGAAACTGTCTGAGTGACATTTTTATGTTAATAAAATAAAAATAAATGAAAAAAAACACAGTACTGTCAACCATAATGAAGGATAAATCTGAGTCATTAGTAGGAAAATGGATCTGCCTTGAGAACATAATGTTAAGTGAAATAAATCAAAAACAAATACAAACTTTAAAAAAAATGTAGTTCTTCAACAGTAATTTGGAAAATTCATTGCTCTCCCCTCAAGGATGTCACTTGCTCCTCCTACAGTCATTACTAAAGTGTGGGCAAAATAGGTACTTCGATCTTTGATGAGGTAGTAGAGGACAGGGCTCAATAGCCTGTGACTCATTAATCCTCTCTTCTGGGAAGAATAGAGCATTACCTAGCTTTACTTTGTTCTATACAAAACAACTTTAAGACAAGAATTGCAGGCAAAAGGTTTATTTGGGAGGCAATATTAGAAGTATACAGAAGGAATGGGACCAGAAACACAAGAAGTCAATAAAGTCAGTGGATTACCAAGGTTGATAAATGGGGATCATATCTCTGTGACATGCAATGGATGACAAAGCTTGGTAGTTAGCCACCAGTACCCAGCTCACACTGCCATTCCTTGACATTTACCTCTTGGCACATTTGCCCTACCTTCAGTGTTCATGCAACATTGTAAATGGTCAGCAGACACTGAGTTGTAAGAAACTTGCTGTTTCTGGAAGACAATAATGATCTCTGAAGATGTCTGTATCCTGATCCCTAAAATTTATGAATATGTTACCTTCCAGGGAAACAGAGATTCAGATGTGATGAAAAGAGGGCCTCACATTATACAGGTGGGTCCCAGTTAATCTCATGGATTTTAAAAATGGAGAAGTGTTCTCAGCTCTGGCCAGAGGTAGATGTGACTATGAAAGAAGGGTCAATGGGATGCAGAGTTTGAGTTTGAAGAGGGAGAAGAGGAATCATGGGCCAAAAACTGTGAGTACCCTTTGGAAGTTTGAAAGGGTAAAGAATCACATTCTCCCCTAAGGCCCTATTATTTAAATGAGCTGAAGATGGCTTCTGTGTCCTGACCTCTAAGTTGTTTATGTTTACTCTTGAGACTTGTTAGCTCAAGATTCTGCCCACATAAAACTCATTTTACACTTTCTATTATTTTTAAAATATGCCAAGCAAGCAGATTTCCAGCCATATAGAGATCGCCTCCTATGCACATCTCATGAATCTTTGCCTAGCATCTGCCTACCAGATAGGCTTGGGATTTATTTTTATTTTGATTTTTTTTCCAAAATATATTTTTATCCATACATATTAATTTTACAAAGTATTGGGTTTCACTGTGGCATTTTCATACCTGTTGAGAACATTTTTCCATACCCCATGACTCTAGACTCTTGTGATTCATAAAACCCTAAAGTGATGCTGCTCTCTGAAGCTCTCTGACCCAGAGATTCCCCTTTGATTGCTAAGCAACACCACCTAGACACGTGAATCCCCTTCAGATCTCTGCCCTGACAATGCCCTTGACCTCTGTGCTCTGGATAATAGCTCCTTTCTGTAATTGTATGAAGGATTTCCCCTTCATTCAGTCTTGTCTATTCAATACCAAATTAAATTTGGTCCTGTGAATAATTCTATCACCCTTACAAGCCTCCAGAAGAAGTGAAGCCCATCCAACACCTCAATTTTAGGCCAGTGAGATCTGTGTTTGATTCCTGACCTTGAGAATTGTAGATCATATGTCTGTCTTGTTTAAGTCACTAAGTTTGTGGTGATTTGTTGCTACAACAAGAAGAAACATTTGTTGCTATAAATAATTTAAACCACAAAGCCTTTTCATATTTACATGTGTTTACGACAAGCTTTGCTACAGTCCCAGTGTGTGTCCCAAATTTGAAAAGCTTGTTGCATCACTATTACCAAAAAGAGTAACATAATGATCTGTGTGCATAAGGAGGGACTTTAAAGCAAATGTGAACTCATTATAAACTAATAATGTGTTGAAATAGAATTGCTAAGGTAGCAGTTTTATAATCTTTCTGCCTTATTCCAATTTCATCCTTTCTATACAGTGGCATATCTATAGTTCCAGCCTGTAAGTAGGATTCCATTATGTTGAAAACATTTTAGTATTTCCCACTTTATGAGCAGCAAAAGTCTTCCTCCAAAGTTGCATGATCCTAGTACTTTGCTGGACCCAATTTTTTATGCTAGGGTGAGAGTACTGTATGGTTTCTATATCACTTCTGGACTTCTTTTCCTCTGTTTCTCACATGCTCATGTTCACAGGGCCTTATTTCCAGCTTTCTGTCCTTCTTGACCCTTTCTGTCGTTCTCACTCCTTCTCTGACTCACCCCTTTCCCTCTCTTTCTATTCTCCTTTTGTAATGCTCCTCCTGAGTAATCTCATGTGTATACCTCCATCTACATTCTGAGGACTCCTCCACATGCCCACATAAACCACTCTGCTCTCCTGAGCATTGGTCAGTCTCATTGACAGCTGTATCTCCATGTTTCCAATTTCATTATATCCTATACTGCAGTTAGTACCTGCCTTCCCTCTCTGAACACTGATTTTCATCTGATAATACCACAATCATCCTTGTGATTAACCCATACTCGTAGAAGGCATCTTAGACTTCTTCCCTGTTGTATCCATATGTTCAATTAGTATATGTCTCATTGATTTAACTTTGTTATTTTTCTGAACATCTTTTAACTTTTTGCCTCCTTTCAGACCCTTATCATTTCTGGTTTTGATTGCAGGAAAACTTTTGCATTGTTTTTCTATCCCATTACTAATTTATTTGAAACATTCTCTAAAATGCCAAACTGGGTTAATTTACCATAGTGTAACTCTTACCATACTATCCCCCTATTTTAAAACCATTAATGTCTCTCTGTTGCTTTCAGGAACAATGCCAGCCTTCTTGTCATGGTTCAGAGCCTTTCTTTGCCTAGCACATTCTCAACTCTCCAATTTCTATTTTTGGTACCCACATCTGAGGAACCACAGATGTGACTTGGTATTGTGTCAGCATTTTCTACATGATCTTCAAATAAGAATGTCAGTGCAAGTGGTTTACCTGAGAGGTGACATTAGGAGACACTAATTGGAATAGGGAAGTGAATCAGGACAAGGAAAGCACCAATTTAGGGTGCACTGATAAACAGATTTCACTGGGGCTTAATGGACCCAATCCCGTTAATATATAATCCTCAGAAAAACAACAGAACTAGGATATTTATTCAAAGCCTTCTGCTTCTATTGGTACAGAGCTGTTTCCTGCTTTGCAGAACTTGAGCATACTACTATACCAAAGCATAGTATTAGAGAGTCATTGGGATATATGAAAACAGTGAGCACCACAGAAATATAGTTGGCCCATCAACGATGCTTACAGTAGAGACTCTCTACCATGTTTCCATATAGCTCCTATTTCTTCTATTATCAAGCATGCCATATGTGCATAGAAAACATGACCACTAATCTATATTTCAGCGAAGTGTGAGTATCCTAAGGATAGACTATTGGACTTTGGATGGCTCATGGCAGGTGTACAATACATTTACACTGAGTACGTATATCAATGAATATATAAATAAATAAAGTGAAAAATCTGAAGATAAGAGTTTGAAAGTAAGGGAAATAAAAATCATACAGAGAGAGAGAGAGAGAGAGAGAGAGAGAGAGAGAGAGAGAGAGAAATGTTATCAATTAATAAGGAAAGTAGTAAAGAAAATAAGTCCCATGGGAAATAGCCTGAAAGAATCAGATGGAGATACTGAAAAGAAAGGTTTATTTTGCAAAGATACTTCTACAAATCACTTTGAATCTTTCAAAAGAGATTCTATACTACAAGGCCTAAAAATAACAATCTGTCATAATACCTAATAAAATTAAAAATCCTTGGAGGGAAAATTCTTAAAACACAGGTATGTCTCTGGTAAAGTGAGATTACAAAATATAATGATATATATTTATTCTGTTTGACTTTTACAACTAGATCTACATTCCTTATCATGCATGCCTCTTGAAGCCTGATCTAAACTCCTCAACCTTTAAACCAAAAAAACTATTTTTTGCCTCCTTGAGTAAGCACCAGACTTGTTAGAGAAACAGTTGTTACTGTAATTAATGATCTATGAAATCACCTTTAAAGAGCTTATGCAATCAGGTGGTAGAATATGGAAAACTGTACATGATAAAAGACAAAACACTATTTCACTAGATTTTTCTACTAGAAATATAATTATGGAATTTCATTTCCAAGGACAAAGAAAAAGGAGACCTGTAAGGGTTTAGAAACTTAACAAGTCTTTTAAAAGCTATCTTATTTTCTATTTCTTAGTCTTCCAGTGGCTGGTTTCCAAACATGGAATAAACAAATGCGAAGGGTTAATGTCTTTGTATGACTGTGGCAGAGGCATGAAGTAGTCATAGCATTGCTGTTACTGTACAGCATGTTGGGGCTTCTCTGGACTACCACTGATCATTCTGTCCTGACCTGAAATTGCACTTTTCGGTACAGTCTAATCAGATCTAACCAGATCTCTCAGGCTGGAGGCCAGAAGTCTGGTGTGTACCTAGACTTGAGGCTTATTCTCATGTGTATGTAATTTTGAGATGTCCTGGCTAGAATGATCAAGGTATTTAAGATCTGTATGCCAGGATCAGGCTGTGAATTCTTTGTTGTACTCTGCAACTTAAAAAGTGTGATTTTTTCATTACTGTCAATTTCTGGCTATTCCAAGCTAATCAAAGTAGTAAGAATTCCTATGCGAGGCTCTCAGTTTTAGTAACAAATGAAAGTTAAAAGTTTATTGTAAGGGGATGGGGAGATGGCTCAGTGGAATAAGCACTTCCCTGGCAAGCGCAATGGTCTGAGTTCAATCCCCATTTCCGTGCCAAAAAAAAAAAAAAGTTTATTATTGTTGATCTGTTGGATAAAACTACTATAGGTTAACACTGTCCCACTACCTTCTGTTCCTCACTCTTTTTATTTCTGTCTTGTTTATACATTACAGAGTGCAACCACAGACTCATCATTTTATTCATAAGATTATAAAAATAGCTGCATAAAGGTCATATCTTGGTTTACACTCCAATTTTCTTGTGAAAGAAAGACACAAGGGGAGTAAAAATGGAGGAGGGGGACCTGTATTCAGGTGATTGTGGCTATGGTAGGTTATTTATTTGTAGAATGTATCTCTCCATAAGTTGAGAAAAAGCTTTATGATGCCGAGTCTAGTACATACTGGTATGGTATTAAAAGTGGATACTAAAATAGTAATAACTAAATATAGTACTTACAGGTGCCAGGGCATGTTTTATGATCTATAACTATGGGAATTACTTTTTACCTCATTCCAAAGGTGAAAATGATTTTTTAGTACCATGCTAAAGGTGAGGAAACAGAGTCACAGAGAGTTTCACTTTAGGAGAAGGGTATTTTAAAGTAAACTGTCTATGAAGGTCTCAAAGATGGTAAACCATAAAATCTCTATGTGAATCTTGGCAGTTTAGTTTTCATTTCAGAAGGAGGAAAACCACAAATCCAAATGTTTAAGCCAACTCACAGAATACCAGCCTCAGACTGTCTCAAATCTTGTCTGACAAGGTGAGGTGAATTAAAGCCACTGCATATTTTTGTCTAAACATAGATAAGGTTTACAAAATACTAAATGATTTTAGAAAATCTCCTTTGGTTAAAAATGAGTGATTTCAAAGTCTTTTCCAATCATAGTTTTATCCTCATTCTAGTCTGACATCCTACAGATAAGAATTATTGAGATCACAAGTCACAGAACCCTCCCTTTCTAATAGCGTATAATGTAGGGCAAACTCTACCTCCTTAGACTCTCCATTCCCAAATCACCAACTCCTCATACTGTGCATTCTGCCTCACTGGAGAATACTACATTCAGCTTGCTTAACTACAGACTTGTTCCTGGTGGGCTTTGGCTGAAATACATTGTCTATACATCTGTTTATAAAGTTTAAAATATTTATTTAGGATAAAAACAACCATGAGTGGATATGATCCAAAATTTACAATGGATATTGTGAATTGGGGAGAAACTATTCAAAACAAAAGACAAATGGTGCCAGTATAAAGGGGAAAGGAAGAAAGAGAAATATATATTTATACATAAGGTAGTTAAGATAGTTACACAGCTACTTTTAATTCATTAAAAGAAAGGTATGTCACTATTGTTTGGACAAGATATCATTCCTACATCTTCTACTCAGAATAACTACAATGAAGTCAATAATATACAATGTGTTAGTTATTGTAACTCTTTTACTAACCTGTTTTGAAATTCTGTTTTATTGCTGTTTTGATTTTTCCCCTTAAGATAAAAAGAAAACAATATAATTAAGGAAAGTTATCTTGATTGCTATTTATGTTAATAATAAAAAAATTCTGGGAAAGTAGTAAGGATTGATAATGTTAAAATGAAGCAATTATGGAATGAGTATTTAAGTTACTATAATTTAGTACTCTATTAATAGGAATAAAAGGTCCAGATAAAAAGAGGTACTACTACTGATCTGTGTTACATGTCAATCATGCCTAGAGTATCTTGCAAATTCAGTGACTCATACTTCAAAATGATCATTAGCAAACCAAAATAAAGGTGACCAGCATTGTGAATAGCAGTTAGCCATATCATAAGAAAGACTAGGTCAGTTCAACAGAGATGATTTCATAAAACTGAATAGCTTACCATCCTTTAGTGTTTGAAGGGATGTCTCTAGGAAGAAAGGAACATTTTTAAACCCAAAGAGGAATGCTAGTATAAGTGAAGAGATTCTGAGACACTGGTTGAACTATATGTTGTAGAAGAGGAGCCTAATAGATTTAAACATTCTTCTAGGTTACCATTAGTAATGCGTCCTATTAAAAACTGGAAGATCTAAGGGTCTTGAAACACTGGCAAGGAAATAGACAGTGTAGGGCTTCTACAACTAACCCAGTGGAACCAGGGACTTGTTTTATGTTGTTTTCCTGCATGAGGCATTGAATTGGGATTTTTAGGTTAAAGCTTGATTTAAAATAATAATAATAATAATAATAATAATAATAATAATAATAATAATAATTGTAATAAAAGTAAGTCACTGCAGTTCAAAGCTATTCAATATTTCTTTCTTGTTATTGGCTTAATGGGAAGATGGTTAATTGAAAGAAGAGTTAAGGTATTTCTAGATAAAATATCCTAAATGCTATCCCTCAATCCCATTTTAATTTTATGTATTTTTTTGTATTTTATGTATCCTTCCCCATAAGACAAATAAATAATAAGTGATACATGTTATGAAAAGAAACAGGGTATACGATCAAGGAATGTACAGGCTGGCTAGATAGCTCAGCAGCTTAAAGCACCTGCTTAGCCAGACAACAGGCTTGGGTTTTGATCCTTGGCCTACAGTGCTGGCTCCGCCCCGGGGGCACCCTGAGAGGGTGATTGAGACTGGGTGTAGTGGCACGTGCCTGTAATCCAGTGCTTGGGAGGCTGAAAACCAGAGGATCACTATGCGTCCAATCTACATAGTGAGACCCTGTGGACCCTGTACTAAAATACAAAGGAAGGAAGGGAGGGAGGGAGGGAGAGAGAGAGAGAAAGCAAAGAAAGGAAGGAAGGAAGGAAGGAAGGAAGGAAGGAAGGAAGGAAGAAAGAAAGAAAGAAAGAAAGAAAGAAAGAAAGAAAGAAAGAAAGAAAGAAAGAAAGAAAGAAAGAAAGAAAGAAAGAAAGATAGATAGATAGATGCTATTTTGGAAGTTTGCAACTTAGCTATGAATTCCAAGCTAGGGAAAAGGGAAGGAGAGAGATGACAAAAAGCTGGTGACTAAATTCTCATTTTCTCAAATTACTGTCATATGAGACATTTTGATCAAGGTTGGGGATTCTTTAATTGGATTAAGGAGCCACAAATTTTGGAGGAGGGTACTGTGTGTTAAACAGTCTAAAACAGTGCATTATTAACATCATTTTTTAAAAAGGCAGATTGTCATGAGGTGGGCTTAAAATAATGATTACATTCTCCAGCAGCTACAAATTCTTTTCGATACTGAGTATGAATAATGAAGTCAGGGCTCTTAAGTAACTGGAGACTTCTGAAATCAGGCACAAAGCCAGAAGGGAAAGGCAGGTTTTGCCTGAAGTTCTGTGTAATAGAGTTGTTCATTGTGTAAACACTTTGAATTGGAGCAGCACAGTTAACATAAAAATGAGGTTTTATGACATAGACCTAGGGAGTCACTCACTAGTAGAGTGGGTTTGGCCAGTTCTGTCAATGAAGATCTGGGTATGATTGTTTCTGAGCAACTCTTCTTTGATAAAATAGATAGTAGAATCTTTGTGAAATGTAGAAGAGATAAACTAAACAAATATACTCAGTTGCAAATCGCCTGGCCCCTCCTTGAAAGTGACCCCATTTCATAATTTGATTGTCCAATAAACACCAGGTGCTGCTCCCACGCTCACAAATGTAATCTCAGGTGCTCTCTCAGTGGGTCATCCTTGAATAAATCTTATTATTACCATTGTCTCTTTGGGAGATAATCTGTTCTTATTTGTTTCTTATACCTTTGAAAGAATCAATCTATATCTTGTTTCAGAGGTCAGTATTCCAGTGGGAAATTAAAGAAGCGGCGTTTTGCATTGTGAATTGGAACATTTTAAAAGCATGATTTCGTTTTTTTTTTTTTTTTTCTGTTTGTTTTTAAGGCAGGCTACAACCAAAATTTGTGAAAATTAATTTAACAGTTCATGACCAGTTGGTTCTAAATGAGTAGAAATAAAATAAAGTCTCAGGTGCAATATTGAGGGGGTTTGGGGCCAGAGAGATAGTTTAGTGGTGTAAGTGCCTTCCTCAAAAGGGCAAGGACCCAGCTTCTATCCCCAGTACTGCATGCCAGGCTGGACCTGCACCAAGTCTACCACAAAAACTGAGTGTGTGGTGCATGCCTGTAATACCCGTGCTGGAGAGGCTGAGACAGGAGGATCACTAAGAGTTTGAGCTGTGTAGCAAGACCCTGTACCAAATAAGTAAACAGATTTTTTAAAAATGAGGGGATGTGAAAAGTGCCACTATTCAAGATAAATGATAGTTTAATTCATTATTTAAAAAAATTGTTAGTGTAAAATATTGTTGAAGAAAATATAAAACTTTTAAATAAAAACAGGATCTGATCTTGAACTTGTCTGACTCCCCTCACTTACATCACCTAAGTCCAGTCCCTAATCCACTAGCATTTAAAAAGACAGCATAAAAAAGATTAAGCGAATTAGAGATATTTCAAGTATACATGTTGAAGTTATTAAGATGCAAAATCTCAGGGCCGGCAGACTAAGCTCTTGCTTAGGTAAGCACAGGGGCCAGGGTTAGATCTCTGGCTCTGCATGCTCCACCAGCCCTGCTCCCAGGCATGCTGAGCCAGTGATGGAGTCCGGCTGTGGTGGCGTGTGCCTGCAATCCCACCAAGGGAGGCAGAAATCAGGAGGATCACTATGAGTCTGGGCTATGTAGCGAGATGCTGCACACACACACAAAAAAAAAAAAAAAAAAAAAAAAAAAGAAAGAAAGATGTGAAACACTCTAAGTAGCACATGCAGTTTTTGAGATCAAAGACTTGACACTGCCTCCCTGTGTCGTTTTAGGCAATTTACTTAACCACTCTTGGTTTTAGTTTCCTCACCTGTAACCTGGGAGAAAAACACTAACTTCATTATTGGTAGGATAGCCACTTAATTTATCTGAACAAGGACAAGCATTTTATTGGAAAATTGGCATTAACAGACACTACAGCATTATAATGTTGAGTGTTGCAGAATTAAATATGTTTTAAGACAGTTACAGATTTATATCATGCAAAAAACATGACAGAACTATTCAATCCTGGGCATTCAGATGCTTAAGGGCACGACTGTACAGCTTCTGTTT
The DNA here is from genome assembly GCA_004027165.1 of Ctenomys sociabilis. Classification (NCBI taxonomy): domain Eukaryota; kingdom Metazoa; phylum Chordata; class Mammalia; order Rodentia; family Ctenomyidae; genus Ctenomys; species Ctenomys sociabilis. The sequence continues at coordinate 28,256 of PVKA01021332.1, read as the reverse complement.
TTTTTTTTTTTTTTTTTTTTTACGTTCATGGAACCCACCTCTGACCTCATCAAGAGATGGCCTGATGATTTCATGGATTTTCCATGCCAAACCATTGACCAAGCCAATGCCCAAGTGGCCAATAGGATCAATGGTACCCCATCTCTGCCAAAGACCAAAAGAATGAATCATCTATTCCCAACCTTTTATATCCAACTACATTTCATTTTATGAGTAAGCTCTCTGCAAACTATCCTAGGAGCAGAGTGACTGATAAAATTATATCTGGAAAACATCAAGAAAGAGACCAAAGATCATGATGTTGTTTACTTTGCCTTTTTAGTGTTCACCATATGTTAAGTAAGAACTCATTAACTGCATTTTACAGCTTCTATGTAAATGTCCCCCAAAGCCTCAAAAGGTCATAGGTGGGAAATTTTGAAGGTGGCTGGATTAGGATGTCTAAATGTAGATTAAAGGCGTGAAACTGGATTAAAGATATGGATAATGGAAGCCTTACCCTTACTGTGGGTGGCACTGATCAATAGGCTCTTAGCCTAGATACCATAGAAAAAGAAAAGAGAAGTCAGGCTGCTGCTGCTTGATTCTTACTGCTTTCTACCTACAATTTCATGGATTGTTTCTCCTTTATGATACCCCTCTGCCATACAACCCTGCCTTAGAATCAGTTGACTATGACATGAAACCTCTATACATTGTGAACTAAAATAAACTTATCTTCTATTAACTTGTGGGTGTTGGATATTTTGTCTTAGGAAAGATAAAAATAACTATGACAATGCACATGCATTACTCCACAGTAATAGATCGCACCAAAACTGAAGCCAGGTGTACACAGAAGTCAGTGAAATTCATTTTTTCTCTTAGTAATGGAGATTGAACCACAAGCCTTTACATTTGTCTTGCAAAATGGCATGTGTAGGGCCAGTAATGCAGGTGGCAAGAGTTTATGAACTATCAAGAAGTATGGAAATTTAGAGTTTATTAATATACTGCAAGAGAGAAGTGGCCAAATTTCAGGAGGCTGTGCCTTGGTGAGAGTTTGGGGTTTTTTATAACAGATGAAAGATATGGGAAAGATTCTCAGCAAATGTGTATATCTTAGAAATGAATTTTCCAGGGCATCTTGTTCCTTCTTAATCTTCCTGGAACACCTGCTTTGTAACCAAAGTTCTATATCTAAATTGCGAATTGACAGTCTCAATTACTTTGGCCTCACAAAAGTTCCCTTCTCCTTGGAAGGAAGACTTTCTCTTATCTTGTGCTGGTTTGGGCCAAGGTTACTGTATTATCTCATTACCGCTTAGAATTATTGGGAAGGATTGCTTTAATGGGGTCGTTTTTTCACCACAGCACTGAGCTGCACACTAAAAGCTTGTGTCTATGTAGGTGTTAAGAATCCAGCAGAAACGTATAAAAATGAAGTACACACCATGGGGCCATAATACTAACTTGAGCTGTAAATGCCTATGGTGGACAACTTATTCAGATACCTCACCATTGTTGTGGAATGCTGGACTGTGTTGGATTGTGGTGTTGAGTTCCGGCACCTAAAGTAGTTGAATGACAATGGAGTGCCCATCTTTCACAGGTGTAGACAGAAAACATTTTAATAAACCAATTTAGTAATGAAAAAAAATAAAATAAAAGCTTGTGTCACATATTTTTTTAAATTTTGAAATATAGTCTTACTAAATTGCTAACTTGCCCAGGTGGGGCTCAAACTTGCAATCCTCCTGCCTTGGCTTCCCCCAGTTCTGGGATTATGGGCACATACCACCATATCTGGCAAGTTTATTTTCATGCAACTTAATAAAAATATTTTGTTTAAAATGACAAAACTAGGACAAGTTGTAAATCACACAATGCATTGGGAAAGTTATAGTTATAAAATGGCTTTCCTACATAAGGTAGGCTATAAGATTGCACTATTCCCAGAGTTGTAGTGGGGATTAAATAATTACCATATATAACATGTTTAAAATAGACCTGGCATATAGCAAGCCCTCAGTTAAAAGTTCCAGTACCATTTATTTATTTTTATTTTTAATAAGTTTATTGAGAAACAAATAGCAATGAGACAATTTCAAAACCGATTTTGAGGGCAGTCTCAATAATTAATGCAATACATTGCACATTGTTGTCTTAGTGGTTATTCATAGTACAAGATGCTGACATGATATCCTGACCACAAACACTATTAGCACAAATCTTTCTATTCATTGAATTAAGAGAAAGTAGCTGTATAACTATCTTAACTATTTTGCATATAGAGACACAAAATGGTCTTTCATTTGCATCCCCTTTTTTTGTTTAGTTTTGTCAGAAAGAGTATTTTATTGTTATTTAAATATTGTAGGGCCAGCGGTATAGCTCAGCGGACTAAGCGCTTGTTTAGGTAAGCGTAGGAACCAGTGTTCGATCCTTGGTTCCCCTAGCCGCGCCGGCCCCGCCTTTGGGTGCGCTGAGCCGGCAATGCAATCCGGGCGCGGTGGCGCGCGCCTGTCATCCCAGCACATGGGAGGCAAAAAGCAGGAAGATCACTATGAATGTGGGCTGCATGCATAGTGAGACCCTGCACCAAAAAAAAAATAGAAAAAGATAAATATTGTAGATGCGTGAATTCAGTAAAATATTCCAATGTAGTCTAGTAGTCCATAATAGTAGTGGGTTATCTGTAGGACTTGCAATGTCAGAAGTTGCTTACTTGAGCCTTTTACAGCTCAGCATTATTAATATGGCTTTGCTTTTTATACTTTGTTTGATACTCAAAAAAGTTTGAAAAGTTCCACCTTTCCCAAAGGACAAATAATTTGGAAATACCTCTTTTTATTTCCTGCAGCATATGCCATTCACTTTGCCTTATCTGACTCAATTGATTTTAGTTGTTGTACGTTTCCTTTTGTATTTTTGCTTTTTGCTTGTTATACTAGGGAGACTATACGATATTTACACATGTGTGTCTGGTTTTTTATTTCCAAAATTCAGTCATCAGTGATAATTAGGAACCTTGACTGCAAAGGTCAAGCACGATTTGTTTTGGTTTTTACCTCACACTACCCAACTCATAGTATTAGTCATTAACTTAGTGTTTCAAATACTCATTTTGAGTTGTCCAAACTCAAGAATATTTCTAAGCAAAATATGCATATTTACCTTTGTCAAGAGTTTAAACAAACAAACAAAGCAGTGATTCTATCTATTAGTATCTCTACAAACTCTCCAGCTATCTTTTTTTAAAGTTCTGGTTATTTATTTCAGAAATTCACTTGGTGTTTAGATGATGGACAGGAACTAAGAGCTAGTTATCATTTTTAAAATCTAAAAGCAAAATTTTTGATATGAAAATTTTTTAATATAGAGGAATGTTATAAAATAACATCTAAAAACCCCCAGCTGTGGACATTCTGCTCTTTTCCAGGAGGTCTCCTTTACCAGTACTTGTGTCTGTGCCTTCATGCTGGGCTGGTGACCTGTCCTTGCTTTGAGCACTCAGAACGCAAGTCTGTCTGAAGATGTGAGCTGCCCAGAATGCCTCTTGGTGCAGATGCCAACACTCAGCCCATGCTTATGGCCCATGTATCTCAGGGCTCCTTCTTGCATCTGGAGCTTGACTTTTACCTCTGAGAAGGCATGCAATTTAATGCTGAAGCCAAGCCAGAGGATACCAGATATGAGACTTCTATCGGAGGCTTGAGGTCTGGGCCTTTTGGCTAAGATCAAGTGTAGTATCTGATCTTATGAATTTAATATTTGATATGTCCTCTATCCTGCTATCTTAAGTGCATTTGTTTGTTACACAAACACACATCTCTCTTTTCTCAAATGTAGCTCCTTTGGTACCTCTCTGGTTAGTAACCTCACTATTAACTTCCTTTATATGCTGTTGTCCACCACCACCACGACCTCACCACAGTCTCTTACTAGTTGATGACTTCAGCTTCTATTTCGCTCTTAACCCCACACTCTCACTAGGACTGGAAATACCAATGAAACAGTTTTTTCAGGGAAAAGAGGTTTAGTATCTGTATAGCTCATTGAGCTCATCCTAGGCCTCCTTGTTTCTGGACTATCAATACATTTTTATTTCTTCCAACCTATTCTCAGCTGATAACCAGCCTATTAGTTGGAAGGCCCCAAAATTGCCTGATCAAACTGATCAACTGACTGGCAACTGTAGTCAACTTCCATTTGGGCTGTATGATAGTGAATCACATGGACTCTGGGAACTAAATATTATTTAGAATTCTGCATTCACAAAAAAGAATACTGCATTCACTTATATATGAAGGCTCCAAGTTTATCATTCTTTATAACTGAGTAATATTCTATTATATAAAAACACCACATCGTTTTCATCCATTCCTCAGGTGATGGGCATTTTTTTGTTTGTTTGTTTGTTGTTGTTGTTTGCTTTTTTTGGCAGAACCGGGGAGTGAACTCAGGCCCTTGCACTTGATGTTTTCAGTTCCTATGGGAAAGTTCTCAGTAGGGGAATAGCTAGTTTGAATGGGATTTTATATCTTAGTTTTTTAAGGAGTCTACACACTGATTTCCATAATGGTTGCACCAGTCTACATTCCCACCAGCAGTGAAGAAGAGTTCCTTTTTTCCTCACTGCCCCTCCAATATTTCTTGTTAGTTGATTTATTTATGATAGCCATTCTGAGGTGAGATGGTATCTTGGTAATTTAATTTGCATTTCTTGGAGAGCGAGTGAATGTGGAGCATTTTTTCATTATTTAATAGCTTTTAGGATTTCTTCCTCTGAGAAGTATGTGTTCATCTCTGATGCCCATTTCTGGGTTGGGTCTTTAAATTTTGAGACCCTAATGTTTTTTAATTCTTCATAAATTCTAGAGAGAAGACCTTTCTCTGAGTGCTTATTAAAGATTTTTTTCCCAATTTGTGGGTTGTATTTTCACTCTGTTGGTAATTTCTTTTGATGTGTAAAAAGTTCGTAGTAAGAGGAGCTCCCATAATTGTTAATTATTTCAAGTGTTACCCATGCAGTTCAATTTTTGTTCATAAACTGTTTGCCTACCCCTATGTCTTCAAGTGTTCCTCTTATTTTTCTCTTCCAGGAGATTTAGTATTTCTGTTTTAATGTTTAGACTATTTTTCATTTTGACTTTAGTTTACTGAATGGTGATATACCTGGATAAAGTTTCAGTTTTTGACATGTAGAGAGGCAGTTTCTCCAGCACCATTTGTTAAAGCGTTTCAGGGTAAATCCTGAGGGGATTTGACTTTGTCAGATACAAAAGTTACATTTCATGTTACATAGGTCTTGCTTAATCTTATTCTTAACCATCCAGCAGAAAAGTATAAAAATTAGGTATGAAAATAAAGCCATATTTATATATGGCCGAGCTATAAAAGGCTCAAGTCAACAACTTCTTTTTTTGTTGTTGTTCTTGGAACTGGGGATTGAACTCAGGCCCATGTGCTTGCCAGGGAAGCTCTTATTCCACTGAGCCATCTCCTCAGCCCCTAAAAGCTTCTGACATTTTCAGTTCTGTGGATAACCCACTACTATTATAGACTTCTGCTGCATTCATGCTCCTACAATATTTGAATGACAATGGAATACCCTTCTCTCACAAAACTAAACAAAAAAGTAGTATAAATGAAGGACCATTTTGTAGTGAAAAATATGTATATACAAAATTGTTAGAATAGATATACAGCTACTTTCTCTTAGTTCAATGAGAAGAAAGATTTGTACTAATTGTGTTTAGACAAGATATCATGTCTACATCTTGTACTTTGAATAACTACTACGAAGACAACAATATACAATGTACTAATTATTGTAACTGTCCTACGAACCTGTTTTGAAACTGTCTCATTGCTAGTTTTTTCTCAATAAAATTAATAGAGAAATAGAATTCTGCTATGCCACTTCTTGGCTCAGAAGTCTGGACAAATGATATAACATTTCTGTGTTTTACTATCTTCATCAATGAACTGGCAATAATTTTAATTTATTATTAAAATGAATAAAATATTTTCTCTATATAACACCAACTTCTTCACTCTGGATTTGATTCTTTCTCATTCTTAAAACATTTGTTCTTGAAATTAAACCCTCCTTTCTTCAAAGTATTAATATATTCTTTTCCACTTTGTCAAACAAGTTCTTTCATCTTTTATATTAGAAAAATCCTCCAATGAACAAGCATTCTCTTACCTATCACCTTCTGTGTTCCCTTACCCAACTGAAGCAATTGTAAGTAATATCTAAGATCAATCCATTTTAATTTTTTCCTGTTCCACCTATTCTGGACAGGCATGATAGCTAAGTGAAAGAATGCTCCATTCACAGAGCATTTTAATCTCTATTCTCACAGTAGGAGAATCTCACTCAATTTTGCATATTTAAAATATTATGAAAAAAATGTTATGTGCTTTATGATCACTTCCAAATATGTTTAAATATTTTTTCTCACTTGAGCACTTATATCATTATGTCTCATAGGCCTCTGAACTTCACAGCATAAACATTTATCACCAGAATTTCACCCTAAATCTAGCTGTCACAATAGTTTCCATCTTAGCTAATGGTAACACTAACCACCCAGTTGCTTAAACCCAAAACTGGTGAGTTATATGCAGTTCCTTTTTTTGTTCACTTCCTCATATCAAATGCATCAGGATGCCCAATTGGTTTTACCCTCAAAGCTTAAGCATTAGATGTAAGTTTCATTGAACTACTGCAGTTTTTCTGTCATGTTCAGACAGGTAAAATGTATAATATATTTTAAATGTTTAATGTATTTTAAAGATTGATGGTTTTTGGCACATTCCAGTAGGAAACAAGCAAACATTTGTGTAATGAAGTCTGAATCTGACCAATTCCCTTCATTTTTATGACAATAGCTTAGTCTAAACCACTACCATTACTTACCTATATTTTTTTCCTTCTTTTATTATTTGTATTTTAGAGAAGGTCTACAGGGTGTTCAGAGTTTCACTACTAGATTGGACTTGTAGTGATCCTCCTGTTTACAGCCTTGCAAAAGCTGGCATTATAGGTACATGCCACCATGTCCAATCTCAATCACCATCTCAGCATGCCCCAGGGACAGGGTGGGCAAGGCAGGCCTGAGGATCGAACCCCTGGCCCTTGCACCTGCTTGCAGGCATTTTAATCTGCTGAGATCTTTGGCCAGCCCTCCTACCTATATTTATGTTCTAGCTCCGTAACCTATCTGCTACTGCTCTTGACTGTGTGCTACATTGTCTATTTGTAATGTTAAAACTATTTAATGTATTCTATGCAGTTAAAATAAAATCTTTTATACTGACCTGAGGTCTTTTATATGAACCATAATTACCTATTGTTCCAATATATTTACTTCTTTTTTCTCTTCTTCTTTACTGTACTCCCAGAATACCCTGGCTTATCATAATAGTGATCCAATAAATTAATGATTTTTTTTTGTTTTTTGAGACAAAGTCTCACTATGCAATCTTGGTTGGCCTTAAACTGATGGAAATTCTCCTGTCTCAGCTTTGCAGATGTGAAATTACAGGCATACACCACCATGCCTCAAGTGAATACATATGTTTATGGTGTGCAAGTAATCTGTTAATGTCAAGGATTAGGGATACTCAGTGATTTGTTTTACCTTCCCTAGAAAGTTAAATTTTTAAGTAATTTATTCTTGCTTTCTATACACTCACACTTATCATTTAATTTATCCCTAAATACTGAACTGAAAATATTCAAGACCCAGTAGTACATTTCATGGACCACTTTATTTCATTAATTTTTGCTCTTTCGATCTTTTTCTAGTTTTTCTCCTCTTTGGACTGAATTGCTTGTTTCTCATCCCAACTTCATGAGACATTGTTAGATAATTGATTTTCAGCCTTCAATATTTTTTAATAATTGATGCTCAAAGTATGTGTTTTCCTCTGTTTGACTTTAATTCAGTTGTTATATTTTAATATGTATAATGTATCTTTCAATTAAAGCATGTTTAGTTGACACTATTATTTTTTAACTTAAATTATTTTAGAACTATGTTTTGTTAGTTTTTTTTTTTTTTTACAGGATCTCATTATGCAGCCCACATTCATAGCGATCCTCCTGCTTTCTGCCTCCCTAGTGCTGGGAATACAGGCACGCGCCACCATGCCCAGACTCCATTGCAGGCTCAGCGCACCCGAAGGCGGGGCCAGTGCGGCATGTGGAACTCAGGATCCAACCCTGGTCCCTGTGCTTACCTAAGCAAGTGCTTAGTCCGCTGAGCTATACCGCAGGCCCTTAGGAATATGTTTTTATTTTAAAATTTATTGAGATTTGTCTAGTTCTTTTACTGTTGAATTTTAGCACAATTCTATGTAGATATTTAGATTATGTAGTCTGGAATTTCAGCCTTTTAATATTTGTTGTAACTTATTTTATGGGCTAAATCATGGTAAACTTATTGAAATATTTCTTCTGCATTTGAGAAGTATGAGTATATTCTGTATTTGTGGGGGGCAGTGAGTTCTATTATTAAATGTTTTATGCCCTTAATGAATTTTTGTCTGCTTTTTTCAGTCAGTTGCTGAGAGGCCTTGTAAGACCCTTCACTGTGACAGCGAATTTTTTCTTCTTTATATTTGTCAATTTAATCATGTACACTCTGAAGCCATATTATTGATTTCACAAGTACATATAATTATTAAATCTAGCTATTGAAATCATCTTGTTTTATTCCTTTATGTATTTGGTACAGGGTCTCTCTATGCAGCTAAGACTCGTCGTGATCCTTCTATTTTCAGCCTCCCCAGTGCTAGGATTACAGATGTGGGCCATCACACCTGTGCTCGGTCAATAGCTCAACATACTGTGGGGGCAGGACCAGCATGGCATGTGGGACCTGGGACTGAATCCTGGTCCCTGCATTTGCCAAAGCAGGTGCTTAGTCCACTGAGCTATGAAAACATCATTTAAACTATGAAATATCTACTTGTAATAATCATTTTAACCCTATTTTCTTTAACAGTAATACTGCTAAACTGACTTTATTTGCTTAATATTTGCCTTGAGTTGGAGTTTTTAAAAGTTTTATTTCATCTGACAGACTTTGTTTTTAATTAGAATGCTTACTACTTTATGGTGTTTACTGATTTATTGGGTTTCAGTTTTTGTAGTGTTCAATGATGAGTTTTTGCCATGAAAGATGTTGTTAATCAGTCACAGAACCTGGTAACCACAGAGGCCAGAGAGAGCCTAAAAATCCTCTCTACACACCATTCCAAAAACATCTTACCAATTATTCAGAATCAGGAAGCACAACAAAATTCGTTTTCCATTTGTGGTTTAGGAAAACACACAGCAAGCCAACATAGTGATTCTTAAATTTATCTCATTACAAGAATAACCTGGACTATTCAAGAGTACAGATTCTTATATTTCACATCAAACCTAATGAATCAGTATTTTCAAGGGAGATCACTGAGAATTTGTGGTTTCACACAAGAATCTTATGGCGGAAGAGGCTTATCATTTTAAGGTACAATTGGGAAAAACAGGAATATTACAGCCCAAAGGCGGTTGTTGAATGATTTAAGCATCTGCTCTTTGTTGTAGCATGAGTAGTTTAAACTCTGTACTATTTATGTGCTGAAATACCATCACAATTGAATATTTCCTGGTTAGCACAAGCACTCTTAAACTGTACCACAGTGTGTAGGTCCTATGGATGGATTGAAGAAACGGTTAGCACCAAAAAGGAGGTAAGGAAGGAGAAAATAGCAAAAGGTCTAATTTTAAAAGATAATGGACAGCCATAGGATATTCATACATACTAGTTCATTTCCCTTTGGGTGCAATGGGACAGAATGTTCTCAAGTGTAGCAATGAGTTAAAGGCCAGCTAGGCAGCTGGATATATTTATCATTTTTAGATTATGTGCAGGAAGTATTTTGGAACATGCAGTCAGGACTCAGTGAGCTCATACATATAAATGCCTCAATGTAAACAGCATCTAACAGCAAACATTTAGCTTTATATCTAGATATTTGGAAGTATTTAGTTTGTCAGTGAAATACTTTTGGATTTGCTCCATCACAGCAGCGTATAGTTGTGGCTCCAGCAGGTTTAATTTATCAAATTTTGGAGGAGATAGATTTTTGGAAAATCTCATCTATTGTGTGTAAAAATTTACCTTGGTACTCTAACATTATTATAGATGTTGCATTCTTTACTGAAGGATGTATTTCTTTCCCAGAGCTTGAAACAGAAACTAGATTCAAGAATTCTGGTATCCTGTATGGGATTGGGTTACAAATCAGAGCAGTAATTTCCAAACATGCCCCTACAATGAAGTTGCCAGAGAAATGCAGAAATACTGATATCTGCTATGCCCTATCTTGAAATTGGAATTTCTTTGATGTGGCCAAAGTTTGAGATTTTTTAAAAATTTCCAGGTGATTGTAAAATTCAAACAAATTTGGAACCACTAAACTGGAGATCTTGAAATGTATAGTTTGATTTTCAAACTTCAAGTCTCTGAATAGTGTAGAGCTTAAATTTATTTTCCCCCTTTCATTGTTCATATTTTAATTTTCCATAATTTTATTGAAGAACAAATAGCAGTGTGACTGTTTCAAATCAAATTAGTAGAACCGTTTCAATAATTAATATATTACATATTGTTTTCCTAGTGTTTTTGGTTGTACAAGGTGCATACATGATATTCTATTTACAAACACTATTAGAGCAGATGCCTCTAATCAATGAATTAACAGAATATTGCTGTATATTAATCTTCTTAAAAGCTGAATTACAGTACAGTTTCAATAATTAATACTTTTTACATTGTTATCTTCCTAGTGGTTATCCATAGTACAAGGAGCAGACAGGATATCCTGTCTAAACACTACTACTGCAAATCTTTCTTCTCATAGAATACATGAAAGTAATGCATATTTATCCTAATTGTACTGTTTATACAAACAGAATGGTCTTTCCTTTGTATCCCCTTTTTTTGTTTAGTGCTGTTAGAGATGCGCATTCTATTGTCATTCAATTATTATATGTGATTAAATAGAGCGAAACAATCTAACACTGTCCAGCAGTCCACAATAGAAGTGGGTTATCTGAAGAAGCTGTTGACTAGCCATTTACAACTCAGCATATTATTATAGCTTTATTTTATATATACCACCTTTTTATACTTTTCTGCTGGATGGTTCAGATTGAGATAAGGAGAGCATGTGGGGAAAAGGGAACACTTCTCCACTGCTGGTGGGAATGTAGACTGGTGCAACCATTGTGGAGGTCAGTGTGGAGACTCCTCACAAAACTAGGACTGGAAATCCCATTCAAGCCAGCTATCCCCCTACTGTGAATTTTCCCCGAGGAACTAAAAACATCATATCATAGTGACAAGTGTGTACTTATGTCTGTAGCACCACAATTTGTGATAGCCAAATTTTGGAAACAACCAAGATGCCCGTCACATGAGGAATGTTTGAAAAAAATGTGATATTTTTATACAATGGAGTATTACTCAGCTATAAAGAATGATAAACTTGAAGCATTTATATTTAAGTGAATGCCACTTGAACATATACTCATAAGTAAAATAACTGAAACACAAATTATGCAAATATTGTATAGTCTTCCTAGTATAAGAAACCAAAAGAAGAAATACAAATAAAGTATAACAACAACCAAAAAGAGTTTAGACAGATAGGGTAAACTAAACTGTATATGCTGCAGGGTTATAATAATCTTCTCTTCTGGATGGTTAACAACCTACGTTTGCAGATCAAAAACTGGAGAAACAAACAAAAAATTGGAGAAACAGAAGGGCCACAAGCTTAGCCAACATTTTGGCCCTAGCCTTTCAAGGTCAGTGAAGACTCAGGACATAAGAGAACCTGTACTGTAACATCATGGAACTCAGTTGTGCCCCAAATTTTCTGATCAAGGAGATTATGGAGCCACAGAGAAAAGAGATTGAATTTCTATAGTGTGCCTGGGGAGAGTCACATGGAGAGAAAACTTTCTCTCAGGCTTTCACAGAGAGCAAACTGGTTAAGCAATGGTTGTGACTCATGCACATGGCTGACACTGACAAAGGATGTACAAAGTGAGGTACAGTGTTATAGGATAAACCCTGAATGGACTTGACTGATCTCATCAGATACAATAGAACTTAAGTTTCTGCACTAAAGTTTAACTTGAGATAATGAGATTGGTCTAATTAGATATATCAAGTTGTAGTTTATATGAATATGGCATTATTTCTATAATACTGGAACAAATGATGAAAAAAATCAATCAAATCAGTTATATGTACACACAGTCTTAACATGCAAATGATCAAAGTTCAAAATAGCCATTATTTTAAGTAACTTTGTTATATTGAGTTCGCATACCCACTTAGCATTGCCAGGTAAAATACAGAAAGCCCTGTAAAATTTGAGTCTCAGATGAACAAAGAATTTTTTAGCATAAACACATCCCACACACTATTTGGGACATACTTATATGAACTATTGCTTGGTATCCATCTGACATTCAAGTTTACCTACATATTCTATATTTTTATTTGCTAAGCATGATAATTCTGCCCCAAATTTTAAGGGAATAATTTCAGCCATAGTTAAATGCATTAGGAAAAATCAGAACAAAAAATAACTTCAGATTCTTGCTCTTTCTATGTTCTTGTTTCCTAAATTATATTGTCTGTCAGCCATCACAGGCACTATATGACTTTATATTGAGGACTAACTTACCTTATTTTGCCTCTTCTGTCTTCTTCGGAGGCGCAAGAACTCTTTGTGTTGCCTGGAGACAAAGTTCACTGCTGCATATTCCAGTAAGGCAGCAAACACAAACAGAAGGCACACCGCCATCCAGATGTCAATTGCTTTTACATAGGAGACCTGAAGGAAGGTGGGTGGGGGAGGGAAGAGGGGACAGGTGGGGAGAGAGAGAGACAGACAGAGAGACAGAGACACACACAGAGAGAGAGAGACTATGAGGTATGAAAGCTTCTTTCAGGGAAACCAGATTCACAATAGCATAAATAGCAAAATAATCTCATTTCCTCCGTCAAGAATTTTCTAGCCTTTTTTAAAGAAAGTATGTAAGTTATTGTGCTAGCGCTTCAATAAGCAATTTAAATATCCATTGGTAAAGGAATGGGTAAAGAAAATGTGATGTACATATGTACAGTGGAATACTATTCATCCATAAAGAGATATATTTTTATTATTTGCATCAACATGTATGTAACTGGAGAATATATTAAGTGAAATAAGTCAGGCACAGAAGGACAAATACCACATGGTCGCCTTCATCTGTGAAATTTTAAAAAGTTCATTTTATAAAACTTGAGAGCATGAAAGATGGATGATGGTAATGATGTATTGGTAAGAAAGAATAAATTCTGATGTTCTGTGGTGCAAAGCGTGAATAAAATTAGCACTAATACATTATATGCTTAATGTATTAAATACTGAGAGGAGAAGATTTGCATGTACTTCCATGGAGAAATTACAAAAAGTTTAATGTCTAGTATGTCTAATAGATATGCTAATCACCCTGAGGTGATCACTACTTAATATACACATGAATTTCACATCTTGAGTGTGAGGCTGTAGCCCAGTGCTATAGCACACTTAGCATGTGGGAGGTCCTTGGTTCAATTTCCTACACCATAAATAAACCCTAAAACATCACATTGGACTTCATAAGTGTTTGCAAATATGTATCAATCAAATATTTGAATGATTATAACATTCAAAATGTATCCATTCCTCTGAGAAGATTATGGCAAGGCAAGTGATAGTCACAAGCCTCCCCTGCCCCTTTTGGTCCATCTCTCTTAGCACAGTCCCTGGCTCAAGTACCTTTATCCTTGAGAGACATCCAAAGATAATAACATTTCCCTAATGAGAATGGATTCCGGGTCTTCTCACCACAAAAAAGCGTGATGTAATGCATATATTAAACATTTTGACTTAGCCATCCCACAATGGGTATACATATTAATACATCGTGGTGTATATTACAATGTTTTGCAATTAAAATTCAAAAATTAATTTAATGAAGGAAAGAAAAGCAAACCTTTGAGTGTGAAACAGAGAGGGCACTGCATTAAAAGCTTCCCCCTTTAATTTTTCCTAACAACTAAAATTCAATATAGCTAGAATAATTCCAAAACATTAATGAGAAACTACCCTATATCCTTCGAAAACCAGTTTGTCATTTCTAGCATTATCTCAATCCTAATTCTTTTTGTGGAACCAGGGATTGAACTCAGGCTCTTGCACTTGCCAGGGAGGCACTTATTCTACTGAGCCATCTCCCCAGCCTCTGTCAATTCTAATTGACATGAAAATAATTCTAAATAGTTTTCAACTTCAGAGTTCAAAAATATCCAATTCAATTAAAGCATCAAAGTTGTAGACTGGAGAAGGCATCTGATTGAAAAAGAAATTGTTATTACCTATCAATGGTTGGTTAAGAGTTTAGTAAAACTTATAAATTGACAGAAGAGATAGTGAAGGTCAATTATTTTGACTTGCAGTGGGTAATATGCCTCATCCCACTCAACCTACAGTTACACATATAAGGGGAAAAGTTTTAACACTGGACCCTAGACTAGAAAAGATACATCAACTTTCCAGCTGTGTATACACTATTCAATTGTAACATTTATATATGATTTAATTTTTATAGTTGTACCTAATGTCAACAAAAATATTTGTTATGTATGTGTTAACTTTTACCTGTGTTTTTGAGTAAGGGTATCTCACTATGTATTTCAGGCTGCCTTGAGCTCACTATGTAGCACAAGATAGAGGGAATCCTCCTGCCTCAGCCTCCTAAGTATTGGGATCACAGGCACGTACCACCACTTCCGGCTTACAATTTTAACTCTTGAAACATCTGTATTATTACATATTCTCATGTAGAAACTGAGCCACAAGGCAGTTAAATGCTACTCCAAGTCATAAAACTGGTAAGTGACAAGCCAAGATTAGAATTAGAAACTCAGTGGCCTGGTAGTATTTTTTTTTCTGAACAGACCAAACAAACACAATATTGGGATTATGCAGTTTGTATCCTGAATTTCCCCTTGACCTATAGTGAGTATTACCGTGGTGTTGAATTTTTTCTAAATTGTAATTTCCAATGCATTCATAATAGTCCATGCCATTATTAATCACTTCACAGTATAGAACACTTTGTGTGTGTTCTATTTCATTTTTGTAACTGAGTTTTGCTTGTATGAGCATTCCACAAAATTTTGGCTTTTTACTCATTCACTAGATCAAATTTTAGATTAATTATATGAGTAAATGATGCAAAATTAGGTTTTTGACTTCTTAAGTTAATAGGTGTATAAACAGAAACTGTGGAGATACCTAAAACAGCTTCCTTGCTACCCTTTTTCTAATTTCTCCAATGACTCCATTCCTCAAATGTAAATGAGGCATAATTATAGCACCTTGCTCATGGAGTTGTTATTTGGATACAATAATTTAATTTTATAGAAAGGTCTTATAATCCTATCAAGCACAGAATAAATATTATATCCATATTTCCAACTATTTGGCTATATGAAGAACACATAATTAACAAGGAAGGGCCGGCGAGATACCTCAGTGGTTTGTACCTGCTCAGGCAAGCTTAGGCAAGCACAAGAGGACCCCAAGCACCATATGCTACGTCAGCCCCACCCCCAGGGAGGGCTGAGCCAGCCATAAAAAAGGAAGAATATTAATAAGGAAAATAAAAGTTATTCACAACACAAATATAATGTGATTATTATTTTTTAGAATCACTTTCTGAATTTTATTATTTGTCTCACATAATCAGAATTATTCTTTAGTCTCACATACATCCTGGAAAAGTGATTCAACACTTTGTCACCTCCAGCCCTTTGAGTGTATTATCCTTCCTACTCAGGATGCTCTTTCTCATTTTTCATGATTTATGGACTCCTGAGAATTCCTCAGGTTCTGAAATAAAAGCCAACTGTCCTGGTAGGCTTTTCTAACCTTTCTCCCATCTGAGTTAGAAGCTATTTTTATGTATCCCCCTCTTATCTTGTATTGAAACTGGCTGTTTCTTCTTAGTTCATCTGCTTCCATGGTCATACCAATAGACTACAAATTTGATTTCTTTCTTTGTTTCTTCTTTTCTTTTCCCCTTCCCTTCCTTTCCCTTGCCTTCTCTTCCCTTCCCGTGCCTTCCCTTCCCTGTGCTTCTCTTTTATCCTTTCCTTGACTGGCCTGGCATGGTATATGTTACTCTGAGTTACCAACGTAAGGTATAACAGCTTGTGGATAAGCATTAGTTATAGGAGATGGACAAATGTTAGGAGGCTAAATCTGTAAAAATTAAGGAGAAAGAAAGAAACCTGCTATCTTTGCATGTTTGTGATTTAATTTCAATAATTTAAAACTATACACTCTTTCCCACAATTGCATATATTTGATACTTCTAAGAGTGAAGAATTAGTATGTTTTTAGCTCTCTCAGCACACCTAGTATTACTGGAATGGCTTTTTCCTTTAGTAAGCAATAATTTGCCTTTTACTTGCTCTTTTCAAGCAATTAAATCCTCTTCTCCTATGATAATAGAACATTACCAGCCAGGCGTGATGGTGCATGCTTGTAATCCCAGCGCCTGGCAGGCTGAGACAGGAGGATAGTTTCAAGTTCAAGACTAGCTTGGGCTACAAAGTGTCTTGAAAGCCAGTCTGAACTGCATAGTAAGACCCTGTCTCAAAAAGACAAAGAGAGAGAGAGAGAACATTACCAGTTATAGCATCCCCATTAATATATTATTCAAAAGGCCTCTAAATGTTTCAAGACCCAATAATGAGAAGAATATGTCAATGGCTGTGATATGTCTGTGCGAATAGCTAAGCCCAGCTAAGCTAGCTGATCGTTGTTCCTGCCCTTCCTGGTGATTGCAACATTCACTAATTTGCAGACCGTTCCCCTGTCTCCTTCTGTCCACCAACAGGCAAAGCATGCATTTGGCTTCTTTTATAGCTGCTCATGCTTTCATTTTCTTAATTATTTTGTTTGGTCACTGAGTTTCCTCCAAATCATGAACATCTTTCCAGCATTGAAGTGCCAACATAAATGCATTATTCACATGGATTTAGAGGGTGTTATGAAACAGCTGATACATAGGATGTGATGTCCCTTAGTGTGGGTCTCTCAGGATTGAGAATCCTTTTGTTGCTTTTATACTGCTCTAATGTCAGATTCTTTCCCTTTAGCTGCTAATCCTTAGATAGCTTCAGCTCACATCTTTTCCTGTTACATTCTTTTTTGTGATTCTTAGGCTTACATGGTTCCTTCTTGAACTACTTTACTACAAACTTGTAAGATAGTTTTCAAATATAATTGAACTTTCAAAATTATGCTATTACTCACCAAGTTGGGGTCTTTGGGGGTGTATTTAATTCAGAAATTAAAAAGATCCAAATGTTGAGATCTGTTATGTAGACAGAATGCAGTACACTAGGTGTTGCGAGAAGTAGGGAAGATGGATCAAAGATGCCTGTGACACATGTTGATTCTTCCTAGAACCTCTGAGATTACACTTCAAGGGTCTTTGTTCATACTGTGGAACAGGGCCACAAATTATGACCAGAGAGTCAAATCTATCACACCACATTTATAAAATTTTATTGGAACACAGCTATACACATGTATTTACATATTGAGTATGGCTGTTATTGCATTAAATTGGCACACTTGAGTACTTGTGAAAGAAACCAAATGGATTTTACTCTATGGTCCTTTGCAGAAAATGTATGCCAGCCCCCAACATAGACTGTGTTTTCTGATTTATCCTCAGGTTGTATGTACTAGTGAACCTGTATCAATGCTTAAGAAGGCCATGGTTCTTTAAGGAAGACAGTCATATGAGTGTAAAACTGGTGTTAAGTGGATGGTTTCATATGCCAACGTAAGACACATGGGGCCAAAAAGCTGATTGAACATGGTGAAACTGATGTTGATGGAGAAATCATACACATTTTATTCCTGAATGATATGACATTTGATTTGGGGTTTGAGGAAATCCTATCCATTAGGATTTTGATGGATAGAAGCAGCTATAAAGTCAAAACCATGAAGATGGGAAAGAGCACTGTGGGCTTTGCAGATTATGACCAGGTAAGTGACTTGCAATTGTGATGGACTTAGTGGCTGCATGGTGAGGATAGACAGGTAGATGAGACAGGGAAGAGGTATTGAAAGCCTTCCCTTATCATGGGAAATTGCTTCTCTTTTCTTGACTTTTCAGTTCTACACAAGGCTGGTTCTCCTCTAGGTTCTCTTACCAACATCTTTGAGTCCTTTATGGAGCCTCTCTCTCTCTTTCTCTCTCTATCTATCTATCTATCTATCTATCTATCTATCTATCTATCTATCTATCTATCTATCTATCTATCTATCTACCTACCTACCTACCTAGATATCTATTTATCTCTATCTCTATCTCTTTTTTGCAGAACCGGGGGTTGAACTCAAATCCTTGTGCTTGCCAGGGAAGTGGTAACTCCACTGAGCCATGTCACTGGCCCTTGGAAACTCTCTTTAATTGTGTTCCTTGAATCGTTTCTTCCACAACTTTCACTCTACCTTCAAATTCTCAATGAATTTGCCCTTTCTTGTACCTTTCTTCTATATATGTTGGGTTGGCAGGAAAGATGTGGGTGGTGTGAATGTGTCCTCTAACAGAGACTGATCAAATTCTTATCAATCTCTTTCCTCTACCAATAAAACTAGATTTTTCTAGTTCAGTTTAATTCCCAATGAAATATAACAAAAGTTGTGTGGGATACTTTGGGGCCTCTAAAATCTTCCATGAAATCCTTGGATTTAACCCATTTAGCAGCTATCTTAGGTGTCACTTTTGGCAATGCCATACATTTTAAAAAAGCCTAGATCCCTAAAAGAATTAGGGCTACCCACTCCAAAGTTGCATGTAATGTTAATGAGAAAGAAAATTGTATTGTGTTAATCTTCAGAGATTTTTCTGGGTTTTCTGTTTCCAGAATCCCTCAGTCTTGCCCCCTCAGTCATGCCTGTGCTAATTCTAAAATGACTACAGTTAATATTTGCAAAATCAAATTAATTCAATATCTCTTCTGTCTTCATCTTTCTCATTAGAATTGTTCTTCTCATTAACAACTCTGATTTTACTGGTGATTTTTTTTTTACTTATCTTTATCTCTAATGGTCAGTCTGATGAACACACTCAACATTTCTTTCTGCAAAACACACTAGGGTGTACTTTCTTCTCTCTATTCCAGAGATGTCGTTATAATCCCAGTAATTGACACTTATACCTGGCTATAATAACTTATTAATTTATCCTTCCACATTCAGTTCCTTCTGCTGGCACTTAGTCCTACTGCTTCCATGAGATTAAATTCAAAACACCAACTTCATCTTGAAATACATGTGCTTAAGAATTGCTCTGGATGTCTGTTATAGTTTCTGGTATTCAAGATCTTGCTCAGCATGTATCTGACCCAGATATTCAATCTTAGTTCACCTTTTCCTAACATAAACTTTGAACAATTCTGCTTACCTCTGAGGAAGCCAAGTTCATTGCCACTTGATAACTCATTGTATATAGAAATGGTTCACAAATAGTGAAGAGTGATTTTGCACTCCAAGGGGCATCTGGCAAATGCCTTAAGATAATTATACTTCTCACAACCAAAGATAGGTGCTACCATAATCTAGTAGATGGAAGTCAGGAATGCTGCTGCACATCTTACAATGCTCAGGACTGCCCTCCTCACAGTTATCTAGACTAAGACAAATGCCAACAATTCTGAGGTTGTAAATCCCTGAGATAATTTAATAAAACGAAAAAGCAGCCAGGGGTGGTGGTGCATGCCTGTAATCCCAGCACTCGGGAGGCTGAGGCAGGAGGACTGTTGTGTGTTTGAGACCAGCCTGAGCTACAAAGTGAGCTTAAGGCCAACCTGAACTGCATAGTGAGACCCTGTCTCAAAAAGACAAAATAAATAAATAAAAATAAAATGAAAAAGCAGAACCCAGGTATCTATGTCTAGTGCAGAAGTTCTCAAGCAGTGTTGATGCTATTTAAAGACATTCATCAATATCTGAAGATATTTTTGTATCCTGATTGGGAATTGGGGATTTGCTACTTTTTCTAGAGGTAGAGACCAACCATGATGCTAAGTAACTTCCCCAAATCACAACACAGCCTCCCATGAAAAAAATTATCCAGCCCAGAATATTAATGGTGTTATAAGACTAAAAAATCGTGGCCTGCAGTCTTCTCCCAACATACAAATTCAATACCTTTTTTTCTCTACCTCTTCATTGCCAAATAATTCCTGAAAAAGTAATGCAAATTCCTTCACCTCCAAGATGCTTTCACTTCCTTTTCTTTCTTGCTGTAGTCTCAATAACTTGAGAATTTGTAATGAACTTATAATTAGAACCTTCCAGTGCAGTATTCACTGCATACCTATGTGTTTTTCCTACTTAAATGAAAAATAGGCTATTTTAAGAATAAATAAATAAATAAATGTAAGAAGGGGCTGGAGAGATGGCTCAGTAGAATAAGCACTTCCCTATCAAGTACAAGGGCCTGAATTCAATCCCTGGTTCTTCCCCCCCCCCAAAGAGTAAAGAGCCAGTATTCATATCAACAAAGACCAGTCTTTGGCATTATTTAGTCCCCCAGTAGTTTATGTCAATTGGCACATTTACTGAGTAGGACATAATTTCAAGTTCTTTTCATAATCACTGATTTGTATGAAAGGTCAGCTATAAAAAATAAGTAAAAGTAAAAATTAGGTGGGCACAATGGTGCATTTATAATTCCAATATTGAAGAAGGCAAAGGGAGGGGGACTGAGAGTTCAAGTCCTGCCTGGGCAATTTGGCAAGACCTTATCTTAATTCCCTTATGGGTCAGAGATTTAGATCAATGGAAGAATGACTCTAAGGTGGATACGTAGAACTATGCACCCACAAAATTAGCTTAGAAAATTGTATTTTTGAGCTGATAGCTGATGATATCCAGATCTCTCTTGATTTGCTTTCACTAAGGAAAAGAGTACATAACACTTTTATAACTTTATAACTATCTCACAGAAAAGTAGAGCCAATGAAATGGTTTAAGTTTTCATGGCACTAGATAGACAATTACCTGTTGATTGAACAGATGAGTTCAGCCATGGAATTCAGTTAATTGTTTTGGCATTATGTTGATATTTTTCAGAGCTATTTATAATATATGCTCATTTTATTTATTTATTTGTTTACTTTTTTGGCAGAACCGAGGATTGAACTCAGGCCCTGGCACTTGTTAGGGAAGTACTTATTCCACTGAGCCATCTCCCTGGCCCTTGTTCATTTTAATCTTACTTGGAATTTTTGAATTTTTTGGAAAATTTTTCGAGTCCATTGTTTTTATTAGCTATGTCCTCACTTTCAAAGTGAAAAAGTCAAGCCTGAATTTATTTATTTTACCTCTACAATTTGTTTTGTTTTTCTTCGGACATTGCAATGTTTTTATGCAATATGAAGCCAGTTATTCACGGGGTGAACCCTTATTTGTCCCATATTTATCCCCAAGACAGAAACGTCAATCATAATTGTAAAATGAATAGTAGAATTTCTTTGCAGATTGGGCATCTTCTGTGTTCCTTGAGTAATCACTTCCATGTAACAATGTGCAAACTAGAATATATTGATATTCCTAGCCACTAGGATGACCTCCAAATATCTGTGACATTCCATCACAGCCAATAAAGGAGGGCTGCTTATGAACATGTGCAAGAAGACTTTCATAGCAAAAATGCACAAATGACTACCATCAACGAAGAGCTTTTTAGAAGAACAAGAACAAAATGGAATTTATAGGGCGATCTGAGTTTTTCAGTTGTCTTTCTTTAAGTGCAATGATCATTCACACCCTCTTCCTTCAGTCAGTGCTTATTCCCTAGCTGTTCCTTCAGACCATTGCTAAAGCCGGATAGAAGGTTTTCTGTCTGGCTCAGTATTGTTTTATTTCATCCAATTTAGGTTTTTGTATTTTTTTTTCGGAACTGGGGATTGAACTTAGGTCCTTGAGTTTACCAGGGAAGCACTTATTACACTGAGCCATCTCCCCAGCCCTATTTCATCTAATTTAAAAGCATAAAATTCTTAATTGACTTTGATTGTTACAGTTGCTGAAAGAAAAACTACCTGTGGTCCAAACAACCTGAAATATTCTCCCACTACACAGAATAGAAGACTTTTTTTTTGTTTTTGTATTTTAGGAAAGGGTCTTGAGGGTGTTTAGTGTCTCACAATTAGGTTGGACTTGTAGTGATCTGCCTTTTTACAGCCTACCAAGTGCTGGGATTATAGGTGTATGCCACCATGTCCAGTCTCAATTGCCATCTCAGTGTGCCCCAGGGTGGAGTGGGCACAGCAGGCCCGGGGATTGAACCCTTGGCCTCTGTGCCTGCTTGCAGGTGCTTTAATCTGCTGAGCTATTTGGCCAGCCCTGGAATGGAAGACTGATATTTTGTCTTTTGTTGGCTGCTATGAAGTATAATGCCACCCTCATGATCCCCATCTTATGAGAAGAAAATAACTTTATTGTATGCATGTCTAAATCTTGCTGCTAATGAACCAATATGGAAATGAGAATTCTATTTACTTTTTGTTTTTCTGCTATCACAGTCAATCATTGTATCATGAGAAAAAAACAGGCATTCAAATTAGTCTTCATACCAAAAATTCAAGATGTTGCACAATTTTATTTTTACAGTTTTATTCTCAAGTTGCCTTTATATTGCATAATTGAAGAGCTCACACTTGCTGTTTGCTAAGAGGAATGTCATATTTCCTTGGAAAAGAAGGATAATGGCAACACTGACTAGTCGCTGTATCACGAATCCCAGCCCATTTAGCATTTTGTTTGACACTCTTGTTAGGATTTGGGGCAAAGTAGTTGAATAAACGGAACTCTTACAAAAGTGTTGTTTGCAGAAATTGCCATTAGGTGGCACTGGCTCCCAACCTGCAGGAAGCAACCAGTTATATTTGTTCAGCATTGGGTGGTACCCCAACTTAGTTATCTGATATTGTGTCTAAAGATGAGTCAGTTTATTTCCATTATAGTAATCAGGAAACCATTCAGAGTAGTTTGACAAAACTCAAAATTGATGTGAGTTCTGAGAGATGAGAAAAAGAATAAAACTGTCAACCCTAAAATACACAAGAAATACCAAGTGGAATTGATTGTTAGAAATGCCCTGGCCGGCCAGATAGCTCAGTGGATTAAAGCGCCTGCTTAAGCTGGCACAGGGACCAGGGTTCAATCCCTAGCATGCCACACACACCCCCGAGGGCACACTGAGAAGGTGACTGAAGCTGGGCGTGGTGGTGCATGCACGTGTAATCCCAGCACTTGGGAAGCTGAAAATAAGAGGATCACTATGAATCCAATCTGTGCAGTGAGACCCTGTAGCCCTTGCACTAACTACATTTAAAAAAAAAAAAGAAAAAAGAAAAGTGAAATGCTCTTTGAAATGTCAGCCTGTTGCAAATATAGGTATCTAATGTCGTCAATAAAAGGAGGGGATTATGATTCCCCCTATGCTTGTGTTTCTCAATTTCATTGCATTTTTAGCTCAAAGGAACACTAATTCCTGCCATAGTCTGCTTCCTGTGATTGTACCTTCAGGTATAAAATAAGTAACATATATTTCCTCTGTAATAAGGCAGGGATGAAAAATGGGTGGTCGTCAATAAAAAATTGCCCATTACTGGTAAAATAACCCTCCTGAAGAATAAGAGTCACTTGGGTTATCCCAGTACTAGAAAATATCAGGAAGTATCTCAGTGTTGGAGCTTTAAGGGAATGAAGAGATTAATAGATGTTTGCCTACTCAACACAGGCATGCACATGTGTTTGAGAAGGAGGGAGGCAGAGAGGAAGAGAGGGAGGATAAGAATGGAGAGAGAGAGAAAGAGAATGGAAATAAAAGCATCTTTGGACAGGCCAACTTGTATTTGAATCCTACCTAAATAGTCAATGAAACTGGGGGAAATTGTGTAATCTTTGAATTGTAGTTTCTTTATATTGAGGTAGGTGCTGAGAGATTACAGCCACCAGGATCACTAAAGAATTGAATATGACATTTTATGTAAATCTTAACACTTACTTGGTAGATTGTAGATGCTCAGTTACATTGGTTTGCAAGAGATGAGCTCCTGAAGACACTGCATAATTCAAAAGTTGCATAATTCAAGGAAAATTTCTCCCAGAAGAATAAATGTAAAGCAAAATCTGTCATATTTCATGTTCTATACATGCATTAAGACCTTATTAGTATTTTTATATTGCCCCATTTTAAGTTCACAGAACCTAAGTTCATATAAAATAGAATCTCATTGTAGTGAGCCACCTTGTATGTGATGAGGGCTGAGATATTCTGCCATAAAAATGAATCCAAACAAACTCACTGCAGTCACTAGCATCAACAAAACTCTTATGACACACAACTCCATGGGTTACCTGCATAACAAGAGTTGGAGAGCTTAGTTTATTGATTAACATTATCACAATCACACAGCAAAAGACTTAAGCTGCCAAGATAGCTCAACGGTGTAAAGTGCCTACTTAGACAAGTGTAGGGACCGTGGTTCGATCCCTGGCACCACATGCTGCACCAACCCTACCCCCAGGGTGATCTGAGATGACCACGCAAACACAAAAAGAATGATTGATCCGAAGTCCACATGTAATATATTTCATATGCCTTGGCTCCAAACCCTGCTGTTCCATTTTTCTTTGGTTTAAATGAGCCCTGGGGAGCTTAACTTTTCTGGAGTTGAATCAGGGAAATTCCTCATTGGCAGTGCTTTCACCAGATGATAGCATTTGATATAAAAGATAAGAAGATCCATGTAGTGGGATGGGTAAATAAGCAAAGAGTATCACTGAAGGTACTACAATGATAAATTTTGAAAGATGGCAGATAAGCTGTCTTCTTTATTTACTTTCTCAATAATCAGTTGTTGCCTCACTTCTTTCTGTGCTGTTTCCATTTCTGTACTGCCTAAAGCACCCCAGCCCAGCTTCAAATTTCATACTTGTGAGCAAAGAAGGAGCAAGTAAAGAAAAATTGGATAAAAACAACTTAGTCTTGTTCTAAAGACTGCCACAAGTGAAAGGCTTTGGGATTGTGGGTAGGATTTATGGTGCTAATAGAGACTTTTTCTAATTTCCATCCTGTAATCTCCTGAAAGCAGACTTCATAGGAGCAAGTATAAAGAACTGAGAATTCTCCCGCCCCTGAACTAAGCATGTTAGTTTATAATTCCTAAGTCAGATATGCTTCCCAGAATGAGACGAGAACAAATTCTCTATTTTGTTATCAAATTTTGTTTTATTTTTAAAAGAAGTGTGTTTTATTTTATTAATATTCACTTGTATGACATCAAAATAAAATATTAAAATGTAGTCTAATTTTCCAAAAAATATAACCTTCCTCTATCCAGAGTTAAATATAGAAAAAAGAAGAGAGCATCTCACAAATCCATTTCTGAAAATCAGGACCTGATCAGAGTGAGTTGATAGATGTATTTTGAGTAAACATTGCAAGGTCTTAATCCCATGAAAATCACAGATAGTGTAATTCTGATGAACAGTGACTTCTGAGATGACTGCTGGGTAATTTATGTAGGAAACGGATGACTCTGGACTACAAAATAGAGATAGTTGTAGAATCCCAGTTCACTCTACAATGATAGAGAATCCATTTCACCAAGAATATCTAGCATCTATGGTAGCTATGGGGAACAAAGGTATGGGGAACTCCCTGTGTCGAGTATGCACACAATGTGCCTCAGCACTTTTACTACTAAGATGCCACAAAATAGAGATGAGAACAAGAATGCCTTTGAAGGAAGGCCAAAGTATTTCACATGAAATATTAATTTAAATAAAATAGCGAAGACAGTGGTAGCTGAGAAGCTTTTGTTACCTAGCCTCTTGCCTGTGGCCTAGTTTGGAGTCATCTGTATATTTTAATGTGAAATCACACTGAAGGATGCAGGTCAGCATAGGAGTCTCCACAGGAGTCAAGCTGACACAAAGTTGACCTTATTGGCATGGGAAACTCTGAGTACTCAAACGTAGGTGTTCTAGCCCAAAGCACTTGAAACTAATCAGCTACCTACTGTTTTATGCTATCTAAAGTGAAGCTGAAGTGGAAAAATTCTAAGTCCCCATTTTTCTCCAGGTTCCATGTGGGAAGAGGAAAAGTCAATCAGAGATGAGAAATTTATGTGCTATAAAAGTCTCTGACTGGCCTGATGATCTTACTTTTTTAGTGTAAAACATCAAAAATCATACCTTACTGTGTGCAATTCCCATAATAGCATTATTTTGACACAAATCACCTCAATGCCTTTCTCCTTCCCACAAAAATCAGAAGCACAAATCACCACCTAATAATTAGATACTTATTTTCAGTAGATACTAACCTGCAGGAGTCTGTTAGTAATTAAAAAGAAATCCTACAGCCTCTTGAATAAAAAGGCATATGTAAATGTGCCAACTTTTTAAAGAAATGAGTCATTATTTATCACTAGGGAAGTATACAGAATGCTTGTAAGGGAAATTCTAAGTGCAGTAAGATTTTGGTTGGGTTTATTGAGCACATCAGTTTCTAATTTATCAGTTGCATATATCTGCTTTAGAGAGTTTAGATCAATTTCAATCTCCAGGTAGGAATCAATGTTGTAGGATTACATAAACCAAGAGGAAGCAGCAAGCTGTGATGCTGGACACAGTGAACAGAAGCTAGGGATGTGGGTGTTGGCTTTGTCACTGGTGGGCTTTGCAAACCTGTATTCATCATTTCACCTTTATTGGACTTAGGCTTCTCCACTGATATGTAAAAGGGCTGGCCAGATGAATTGCAAGGATTTTGTTATTTTATGATTCTATGATTCAGGGAAAGAAAAAGTGATGAGAGAGCAAACAAAGTCATTAGCAGCATGGAGTCCCAATTTCAAGGTAATGTAAGCTGTGAGTATCTTGAAGCTCTCTACCCTGAATTTTTACCACTTTCTGTATTGTACAATGTGTATTCATTAAGAAGCTGTTTGTCAGGCTGTACTTACCTAAATGAGTTCCTTGTGTAGAAATAAGTGGTATTAATGATAAAAGGAACTCTATGTGTAAGTACCCTGAGTTTACATTAAGAATCAGTGGGCAGTTATGTAAATGATTCACAACTTACTTTAAGCAACTGAATCTGTTTTTCTACCAAAGAGATTTCTTTAGTAGCTGAGCAACTTTCACAGCATGTGTGCAAGGAAACCTAGAATACTTCCAGCAGCAGCTGTAAATGATGGGTAGATAGAGATAGGTAGATAAACATTCCAGATTTCCTGTTACTCAGTGCGACAAGTACGAAAAGAATTCTATAGTTTTTAGAGGATTCCCCAGCAGTATTGGATTCCAGTTGATTTTCATAGTAACCAACTCCATAGTACACTTCATTTTCTTTTCTACTTTCCCTATTTATGCTGCACACTTGTTCTTGTCTTTCCTGAGATAACTACCTAAGCAAACTATCTGAATCCAAAATACTTGTTGTAGACTCTGGAACTTACTGAAACACCCCAAGCTTCAACCTAGATCATTAAAGCTTGACACAAAAACAAGGAAATCAAATAACACAATTGAGCAGCCAGTTGAATGAATTATTAAAATAAACGAGCTCAAAGATGATATAAATAAGGAGCTGGATTAACTAAAGTAGATAATATGCCTTCAGTAAAGAGAGTTTCTGAAAAAGAAACAAACAGATCATGGAAATGAAATCCAAAATTAGTCAAATAAAAATGCAGTTCAAAGTCTCAGTAGTAGACAAGACTAATCAGAAAGAATATGAGATTTTGAAGACAATGTGGTTGTAATAGCACATTTAGATGTTAATAGAAAAAGTAAACTAAGAAAAAATAAAATATTCAAGAACTCTTGAACATTTCTCAAAGAATAGAGAAATATTAATACATTTCATATTGTCTTCTTAATGGTTATTCATAGTAAAAGATGCAGACATGATATCCTGTCCACAAACACCATTAGTATAAATCTTTCTATTCATTGAATTAAGAGAAGGTAGCTGTATATATATCCTATTTTTAATATACAGATACAAAATGGTCCTTTATTTGTATCCCCTTTTTTATTTAGTTTTGTCA
>PVKA01021331.1:16458-38944 GCA_004027165.1 Ctenomys sociabilis | reverse complement strand
TACAGTTGGGATAGATAACGTTGTGCTTCTACATAATTCTATGAGAGGCAAGATCTGCATTAATGGTGGTTGGACAGGATATTATGTCAGCTTCTAGTACTACGGTCATCCACTAGGAAAATAATTATTGAATTTTTGATATAATTCAGGTATAAAAAATAAGATAAGTAAGCAGCTACACTCTTAATTCACTGATATGAGATATTTGATAAAATAATATCTGTAAATATAATATCATGTATGCACCTTGTACAATACCAAAACATTATGAAAACAGTTTGCAATGTATTAATTTATCGAATCTGTATTGTTAAGGTGTCTTGAAACTGTCTGATTGACATTTGTAGTTCAATAAAATAAAAATATAAAAATAAAATAATAAAATAAAATAAAACAAGGATGTCCTCTATCACCCTCCTATTCGATATAGTTTTGGAATCATTAGCAACTGCTATTAGAAAAGAGGGAGAAATAAAAGGAATAAGAATAGGTAAGGAAGAAGTTGGAATAAGAATAGGTAAGGAAAAAGTTAAAATTATCCCAATTTGCAGATGACATGATACTTTACTTGGAAGACCCAAAAAATTCCACCAAGAAGCTACGAGCATTGATACACAAATTCAGTAGCATAGCAGGATAGAAAGTCAATACTCAGGGGCCGGCAGTATAGCTCAGTGGACTAAGCACTTGCTTAGGTAAGCGCAGGGACCAGGGTTCAATCCATGGTTCCCTATGCCCGCCGGCCCCACATGTGTGTGCGCCGCCCCGCCTACGGGTGCACCAGCTCCACCTGCACCCCAGGCGTGGTGACACATGCCTGTAATCTCAGCACATGGGAGGCAAAAAGCAGGAAGATCATTGTGATTGTGGGCTGCATGGAAAAGTGAGACTCTGCACCAAAAAGAGGAAAAAAAAAAAAAACCAGTCAAAAGTCAATAGCATTCCTATACACAGATAACAAACCACTGAGCGGGAAACTATACAAACAACACCTTTTATACTAGCACCACGGAAAATGAAATACCTTGGAATTCACTTAACCAAGGAAGTCAAAGATCTTTTCAAGGAAAATTACAACACCCTAAGAAAACAGATCGCAGAAGATTTCAGAAAATGGAAAGATATACCATGCTCCTGGATAGGAAGAACCAACATCATGAAGATGGCCATACTCCCAAAATTGCTGTACAGATTTAATGCAATCCCTATCAAACTGCCACCAACTACCTCCCAGACAGAGAGAAATCATGCCTAAAATTTATTTGGAACCAGGAAAGACCTAGAATAACAAAGGCAATCCTGGTCAACAAAGACAAGACAGGAGGCATCATAACTCCTGACTTGAAATTATACTACAAAGGCAGTGTGATAAAATCAACATGGTATTGGCAAGGAAATAGACCTGAGGATCAATGGAGTACATTAGAAGATGCAGAGGCCTCTACAATCACACTCAGCCAGTTAATCTTCAACAAAGCGGCCAAACATATTTACTGGAGGAAAGATAGCCTCTTCAACAAATTTTGCTGAAAAAACTGGCTCTCTACATTGCCAAAAACAAAAACTTGACCAAGGTCTATCACCATGCACTAAGCCAAAGTCAAAATGGATTAAAGATCTAAACATTGAAACAGAAACAATGTCCTGGAAGAGAAAGTAGGAGGAACTCTTGAAGACATAGAGGTAGGCAAAGAGTTCATGAGCAAACATGTATTTGCACGGGAAACACTTCAAAGAATTAACAACTGGGATAAACTCTTCTTGAGAAGTTTTTGCACTTCAAAAGAAATTGTTAACAAGTGAAAACACAACCCACAAATTTCAAAAAACATCTTAATAGCACTCAGACAAAGTCTGCTCTCCTGAATTTATAAAGAACTAAGATACATTAGGACCCTCAAATTTAAAGACCCAATCCAGAAATGGGCATCTGAGATGAACACACACTTCTCAGAGGACGAAATTAAAGAACTGAATAAATATATGAAAAATGCTACACATCATAGCCATCCGTGAAATGCAAGTTAAAACAACACTGAGATACCAAAGAATGGCTATCACAAAGAAATCAACCAACAACAAATGCTGGAGAGGATGTGGGAAAAAGGGAACCCTTCTCCACTGCTGGTGGGAATGTAGGCTGGTACAGCCATTGTGGAGATCAGGGTGGAGACTCGTCATAAAACTAGAACTTGAAATCCCATTCTATCCAGCTCTCCTCCTACTGGGAATTTTCCCGGAGACACTGAGAACATCATAGTGATATATGTGTACCTGTGTTTATAGCAACACAATTTGTGATAGCCAAATCTTGGAAACAACCAAGATTTCTGTCACAAGAGGAATGGTTGAAAAAGACATAGTATTTCTATATAATGGAGTATTATTCAGCTATAAAGAGTGATAAACTTGAAGCATTTATATTTAAATGGATGCCACTTGAACACATACTCATAAGTGAAATAAACCAGACACACATGTGCAAATATTGTATATTCTCCCTAGTATAAAAAGTCCAAAGAAGAAATACAAATAGAAATATAGAACAACAACTAAAATGGATTTAGTCAGAAGGTTAGGGCAAACTGAACAGCATATTCTGCAGAGGACTAATCAGCTTTTCTTCTGGATGTTTAACAACCTAAGTTCACAGATCAAAAATTGGAGAAATAGAAGGGCAGCAAGTTCAGCCAACATTTTGGCCCTAACCTATCAAGGTCAGTGAAGACTCAGGACATAGGAGAACCTGTACTGTAACATCATGAAACTCAGTTGTGCCTCAAATTTTTTGATCAAGGAGATTATGGAGTCACAGAGGAAGGTGATCGATGATCTGTACTGTTCCTGGGGAAAATCACATGGAAAGAAAACTTTCTTTCATGCTCTCACAGAGAGCAAACTGGTCAAGCAATGGCCATGACTCATCCACATGGCTGACACAGACAAGGGATCTACAGAGTAAGGTACAGGATTACAACATAAACCTTGAGGAGACTTGACTGACCTCATGAGATACAAAAGCTAAATTTTTTGTTATATAGGCCTTTCCTTATCTCAGTCTTAACCATCCAGCAGAAAAGTATAAAAATGAGGTATATAAACTAAGGCCATAATAATAAGCTGAGCTGTAAATGGCTCTAGTCAACAACTTCTTCAGATAACCCACCATTATTGTGGACTGCTGAACTGTGTTGGGTTGTTTCATTGAATTCAAACACCTATAATAATTGAGTGACATACAAGATAAACCCTGAGGGGACTTCACTGACCTCATAAGAAACATAAAGTACATGTGTTGGTATATAAGTCTTACTCTATCTAGGTCTTAACTCTCCAGCAGAAAAGTATAAAAATGAAGTATACATTGAGGGGCCATAATATTAAGCTGAGCTGTAAATGGCTGTGGTCAACAACTTCTTCGGATAACTCACTATTGGTGTGGAATGCTGCACTGTGTTGGATTGTGTTGTCGAGTTCAAGCACCTAAGGTTAGTTGAATGACAATGGAGTGCCCATCTCTGACAGGTGTAGACAAAGGAAGAGGTATAGAAAGGAAGAATCATGATGTGTGTGTATAGACAATACAGTTGGGATAGATAACGCTGTGCTTCTACATAATCCTATGAGAGGCAAGATTTGCACTAATGGTGGTTGGACAGGATATTACATCAGCTTGTAGTAGTATGGACAATCACTAAGAAAATAACAAGGTAGAAAGTATTAATTATTGAATCTTTGGTGTAATTCAGATATAAAAAATAAGATACGCAAATAGCTACACTCTCTTAATTTACTGATAAGAGACATATGGTATAATAATGTCTGTAAGTATAATATCATGTATGCACCTTCTATGATACCAAAACATTATGAAAACACTTTTCAATGTATTAATTTATCAAATCCATCTTGTCAAGGTATCTTAAAACTGTCTCATTGATATTTGTACTTCAATAAAACAAAAATTTAAAAAAATAATAATAATTGAGTGACAATAGAATACCTATGTTTGACAGGACTAAACAACAAAAAAGGGGGATACAAAGGAAGAACCATTCTGTGTTTGTATGAACAGTACAGTTAGGATAAATATGCAGTATTTTTGCATAATTCTATGAGAAGAAAGATTTGTACTTAAAGTGTTTGACAGCATATTCTGTCTGCTCCTTGTACTATGGATAACCACTAGGAAGATAACAATGTAAAAAGTATTAATTATTGAAACTGTACTATAATTCAGATTTGAAAATAAAGATAGGTATACAGCTACATTCTCTTAATTCATTGAATAGAGGCATCTGCTCACCAGTATTTGTAGATAGCGTATCATGTATGCACCTTGTACAACAATAAGCCACTACAAAAACAATGTGAAATACATTAATTGCTGAATCTGCCCTGCTAATTTGATTTGAAAGTGTCTCATTGCTATTTGTTCTTCAATAAAATAAAATAAAATTTAAAAAAAGAAAATGTCTGGAGATGTAGCTCAATGCAAAGTTTCTGGGTTCAATGCCCAGTACCACAAAGAGTGACAGAGAGGCCTAGAATTCAGACTCATATTGCAAAATAATTTCCTATGCAAGAATTTCCTTAACATAATTTTAGAACAAAATATTCCCTAAATTCTTGCTGTCATAGCAAGCTAAAAATAATAAAACTGGTAGTTTAAAGGTGTCCAAGGCCCATGTAAAAATCTTTTTTATCTTTAATCCACATATTCAGGAACTGTTTGTTCTCTATCATTTTTGACCTTTACTTTTCAATTTTGCTTTCATCAAAGTTCAACCCCTCAAAAGGTAAGCAAGAGAATGAAATAACACAGTAAGAAAGCACCACAGGATGAAAGAATCCATGAAGATCCAGGGAGCTTGCCATTTGCAAAAGGAATGGTCCCCAGTTGTGATGTATGACAACTAATTGAAATCTACTCCATGCAAATTTTGGTCCTTAATTAACTTGTATCTAAATCATGTAATTAAAACTATTAAGGACATGTGTATATTACCAAAAATATCACGTGTGTCATATATAAGCCTCTTCAGAGTCCATAGCAATCAGAAAGAATTGAGGAAGACACCATAAAGTTGTGTGGGTTTAAGCTGGACCATGAAATGAAAAGATGAAACATTCCGAGAGAGAAGGATGAAATGTAGGATGCAAGAACGGGTCACTTAGAATTTTGCACCAGTAGGTAGAAGAGACAGTCGCAGCCAGCAGTGGCTAGCAGCCACCAGAGCTCATTTCTAATGCCACCATCTCAATACCAGTTTCCAATAAAAGTCCATCTCAGACTTTTATATGTGTTCACACCCACACATATTTCTTGGCAAGAAAACAAATAAACGGAAATACGTTTTGTGACATTAAGCACCAACCCTTAGGCTCTCTGCCCTGGAGGCTATGAGAGACTTGGGGAAATAAGCACTTTGCTCCCCAGACAGTCAAGCAGTGTGGTGCTCAGTGCCAGCAAGCAGATCAGCCTGCACATGAGCAGTGGCTACAATTTTTAATTAAGCCATGGGCATCATTGCAATAAAAGACTCATGGGTCTGCTAGATACTTACAGAATGTGCATGTTTCTAGCCAACCCATATATTTCCAACATGACTCTTTCCACTGGTAAAAATAATTTCTGGCATTTATGATGTTCATTGACAGAGCATCTAATAAGAGCCAAACATAGCTGGAGGACTCTGAGAAGCACTCTGAAATGCAACATTACCATTCCTAAGGAGCGTACTCCCTGTTCAAGCAACTAACCATTGCCTATATGGATTAAAACTAATTAAGAGGCCCCTGTATTTCACACCTCCTCCAGTGGAAGACTTTAAAAATTAAATTACCACTGACAAAGCAAGTGGGAAACAACAATAAGCCCTTGAGAGACACAGTACTGGAAGTGGGGAAATGCTGGGAGTTATGATAGGAGGAAAGGGCCAGCTGGGGACCCCTGGCCAGGAGACTGGAGGTCTACTCTCACCGCAGGGCAGCTGATGAGTGTGGGCTCTGGAAGAGGGCTCCTGAGTACAGATGCTGATCTACCATCATTTATTATTAATTTGGGTGTACCAAATTCTGCTGTGCCTCAGTATCTCTATTAATTAGGAGGGATAATGTAATCATCTAATTTTTATCTTGGGTAATTGTTAATTATAAAATAATGATATATTGTAAAGTTTTATAACAGTATCTGGCACTAGGTAAGTGCTGAGTTAGCTACTAATATAAAAAGCTACTAACATAAAAAGATCAAAGCTATGCATGGAAGTGTGGACACAGGAAGGTAAGAGAGAACAGCGCTAAATTACTCTCAAGCCTTAACACACCGTGGACCTCCCTCCTAGCCCCCACTTCAGCAGTGCTGGCTGCTACTCGTTGGACTCTCTCCCTCTTTTTCTCCCCATGGGTTTCATTATGTGTGGAACTTGCATTTGCAAGACTGAATTTGTCCCTACTGAGACAAAATATCCAATACCCAAAGTCAAAGGGGGAAAGAGGTTTGCTTAGCTCAATTATTTTGAAGATCTCAATAGAATCTAAGGCTGGGTAAAGAATTCTCTTTTGTCTGACAGAGAGGACACCAGAGTTCATCCTTGGAAGTCATTGTTGAGCTACATCTCACACCATTGCCTCTTCCGGTTCTCGGCTCTTCCAGCTTACACTGATTATATACATCAGGTCTTCATCTTGTCAGCAGACAGTCTTGGACTTCTCAGCCTCTATAATTGCATAAGCCTATGTCTTATAATAAATCTCTTTTCATTTGTTTTGTTGATCTGGCAAACCTAGATCAACCAGTCTTTTAAACCTGTGTTAGAAGAAGGTAGGTTTCCTAAGTTGTATAACCCCCAATTTCAAGAGTGGCCATACAGATGAAGGGATAAGGGCAGAGTTCCAGTGGGAGAGAGCCAAGGGTCAGAGCAAGGAGAAAAGGGAGGTCCTGGAGAGAAGACCCAAGCAGCAGCCAGCATGCTAAGCCTCAGGACACACCACTCCTTGCCGTCCTTACTTTGCCCCAAAGGTTTCAGTTTGCCTTATCCTTCTCCAGTTCAAATAACATATTTTATGTGTGTAGGTGGTAGGAATGAAGACAGTGTACCTTATTTACTTCTAATTTGTATGTTCTAGACCATAATGAGCTTTTTTTTTTTTTTTTTAGCATTTCTGGACCAGATGGAAAAGCTGCATTAAATCTGTATAGTAGATTCACACTCCACTCACCAGCACTGCCATACCAGGGGCAGCAAAAGGAGGGTTAAGGGCAAACTTGCACCCCACAGATTGATGCCACCTTTCTGAGGCAGCCACTTTCCAATTAAATCAGTAAACTGTGGGCCAGTAGCAGGCAAGCATGGAAACCGTGGTTTGATCCCCAGCACCTCATGCCACGCCAGCCCCACCCCTAGAATGGGCTGAACCAATCAGAGTCCAGGTGTAGCGGCACAGGCTCTATCCCCAGGCCTGCCATACCAGCCCTGCCCCCATAGCATGCTGAGATGGCAATTGAGACTGGGCGTGGTGGCACATATCTACAAAACCAGCTCTTGGGAGGCTGAAAACAGGAGGATCACTACCAGTCCAACCTAGTAGTGAGACCCTGAGTACCTTGTGGGCCCTTCCCTAAAATACAAAAAAAAAAAAAATTAATAATAAATGAGCACTTTACTACGCTGAGCTAGGGTTGTTGGTTTTTGTTTGTTGGTCTTTTTTTCTTTCTTCCTCTTCTTTTCTTTACCAGTTCTTGGATGATCTTTATTTGTCCTTCAGTTTTGCTTATAATTTCTTTTTCTACTTTTCTTTCTCTATTTTTTCTTCTCCCTTTTAAATTCTCTCTGCTTTCATAATTTGTCACAGTTAAATCCTGGAAACAACCCCGATGCCCATCATCTGAGGAATGGATAAAGATGTGGTATTTCTACCCTTTGCAGCCTCAAACCTTCAGAAGTGAAAGGCTTTACTCTGAGGAGAAAACTGCAAAGTTCCATGTTTCAGAACGGTGTCAGTCACACCATACTCCAGAATGGTGGCAATTGCACCAGGTTCCACAATGATGGTGGCACAGAGAACTTATTCCTAACATTCAGAGTGCTCAAAGATCCAGGCACTCAATCCCTTTGGCCAAGAGAGGAGAAAGTCTGGCTACTATTCCAGCTGTCATCAGACACTGGCATCATCCATGTGGTGTGGGTTTTGGGTGCATGCAGAACGCAAGAGGTCTGAGGTTAAGAAGCCATCCACCTAGATTTCAGAAGGTCTGGAAGGCCAGGCAGTGTGTCCCTGGAGGTCAGTATGTGAAGCTACGAATGGAGCCAAAGGTGCAGTGGAAACCCTGGAAGTTTGCAAAAACCAGGAATGTGGATCATCTAAGGAAATCTGCAAGGAGGGAGCAGAGTGGGCCTAAGAGGAAAGCCCTGAGAGTTACAACCATGGAAGTGCCACAGAGGCAGAGCCACATGAAGCTCACAATTTGACACAGATTATCTTAGATGTTTCACATGGAACTACATAATTAATTTTTGCCCTGCTGGAGTTTGGACTTGGTTTGGACCCAGTACTTTGTATCCCCATCTGTACCTTTTGCAATAGTAATGTTTATCTTGTGCCATTGAATGTTGGAAGTGCTTAACTTTGTTTTCATTTGCAAAGGTACTCACAGCTAAGAGTTTGCCTTAGATCTGGCAGGAGACTTGGATTTTGCAGCAATGCTGAAACTTTCAGAACTTTGATAACTCTTGGAGGTGGATTAAAACGCCTTTTATATAAAGGGGTGTGCACAAATCTTTGGAGGGCCAGGGCTAGAATGTTGTGGCTTGTGTCTAGATGGCCTCCCAAAAAGGGCAGTGAATTCCAAGGAACCAAGGAAGGATCTGAAGCAAGAACTGAAGCCCAGAGGGGGAACAAAGAGAAAAACTTCAACAAAGAAGGAGGTGGCAGGTGGCACTTTTTCACTGAGCCCAGACTCACTGCATGGGAAAGAAGGCTCTAACCTGTACATGTATGGCAATGGCTGGAGACCACTCAGGAGACTGAGACAGGAGGATCATTGCAAGTTTGAGGCCAGCCTGGGCTACAAAGTGATCTCATGGTCAGGCTGAACTGTATACCAAGACCCTGTCTCAAAAAGACAAAAAAAAATTAAAAATTTAAAAAATTAAATAGACTATATACTAACCCAAAGAACATACTTAAGTAAATGCAGCCGGGCGTGGTGGCGCATGCTTGTAATCCCAGCACTCGGGAGGCTGAGGCAGGAGGATTGTTGTGAGTTCGAGACCAGCCTGAGCTACAAAGTGAGCTTAAAGCCAGCCTGAACTGCATAGCGAGACCCTGTCTCAAAAAAGACAAAAAAAAAAAAAAAAAAGTAAATGCAAAGGAATTAAAATTATTCCATGTATGTTACCTGACCATAGTGCAATGAAATTGGAAATTAATGATAAAAAAACTACAAAAACTCCATAAACATATGGAAATTAAATAACACTCTCTTAAACAAAAAAAAGTCACAGATGAAATTAAAGAATAAATTAAACAATATCTAAAGCTAAATGAGAAAGCAGATACCACAAACCAGAATTTATGGGATGCAATGAAAGCAGTTCTAAGAGGGAAATTTATAATGGTATATTCTCACATCAGGTAAAACATTTGGAAAATGGTGAAATCTCACATCAGGAAGACAGAATAAGCACAAACAGCCTAATGTTGTGTCTCAAGCTTCTAGAAAAAGAAGAGCAAATCAAGTCCAAAGAAGGAGGGAATTGCAAAGAACAGAGTAGAAATTAATGTAACAGAGACAAAGAAAACAATACAAAGAATTAATAAACTGAAGAGTTGGTTCTTTGAAAGAATCAATTTGTTATATCCTTTGCCAGTCTCATCAAAAAAGAAAGACCAGGATTCTTGAAATGAGGAATGAAGAGTAAATCACTACAGACCCTATGGAAATTCAGAAGATCATCAATATCTACTTTCTTTACTGTCATAGGATGGAAAACAGAGAAGAAATGGGCCAATTCCTAGACACTTATCAATTACCAAAGCTGAATCAAGAAGATATAAAAACTCAATATCAGCCAATTGAATGGAAAACATAATTAAAAACTTAGCAACAAAGAAAAGCCCTGGTCCTAATGGATTCACAGCTGAATTCTATAAAAATTTAGAGATTTACTACCAATACTCCTCAAATGCATCAATGAAATTGAAAGGGAAGTAATTCTCAAAACTCACTCCTAGGGGAAAGTATTACCCTGATACAAAAACCAGAAAAAGACCCAATCAGACCAAAAGAGAGAAAGAGAGACAGAGACAGACACAGAGAGAGAGACAGACAGACAGACAGACAGAGACAGAGACAGAGAAGAAGATAGGATAACTCTGAATAACCCAGTATCAGCCAATGAAACCAAAAATGTAATAAAAAAAAAAAAATCCTTCCCAACAAAGAAAAGCCCAGGTCCTGATAGATTTACAGCTGAATTCTACAAGAAATTTAGAGCAGATTTAATCCCAATCCTCTTCAAACTCTGTAATGAAATTGAAAAGGAAGCAATCCTCCCAAAATCATTCCTGGAGGCAAGTATTATACTGATACTGAAACTAGAGAGATTCAAGCCAATCTCATGAACATAGATGCAAAACTCCTCAATTAGATACTAGAAAATAGAATACAGCAAATCATCAAGATTATACACCATGACCAAGCAGGATTCATCCCAGAGATGCAAGGTTGGTTCCACATACACAAATCTATAAACTAATACACTATGTCAATAGAGCCAAAACCAAAAACCACATGATCATCTCAGTGGGTGCACAAAAGGCTTCTGACAAAGTCCAATTCTCATTCATGACCAAAGCCCTACAGATAATTGGAATAGATAGACTCTACCTCAACCTAATAAAAGTCATCTATGACTAACCAACAGCCAACATCATTCCAAATGGAGAAAAACTCAAAGCTTTATTCTCAAATCAGGTATAAGACAAGGATGTCCACTATCACCACTTGCATTCAATATAGTTCTGAGGTCATTAGCTAGAGCCATTAGACGAGAGCAAGAAATAAAATGAGTAAGAATAGGTAAAGAAGGTAAATTATCATTATCTGCAGATGACATGATGCTCTGCTTGAAGTTCTCTAAATGCTCTTTTGCCAAACATTAACTTTGCCCACTTTGAATTCAAAGTGAAAACAAAACAAGACAAGAATACATCACTCTGTTAGCTTTTCTCCCCCTTAGCACATGGGGCAGCACCTCACTCCTGCAAAGGGGTCAGTGAGTTTTGGCTGATAGAATGAATAAAGGAACAGACTGTTTCCATTTTCTTCCTTTCTGAATATCCCTTTTATTTCTATAGCTGTTCCTTCTTGCCCTA
Source organism: Ctenomys sociabilis (assembly GCA_004027165.1). NCBI lineage: Eukaryota > Metazoa > Chordata > Mammalia > Rodentia > Ctenomyidae > Ctenomys > Ctenomys sociabilis. The sequence goes on along the minus strand of PVKA01021331.1, from coordinate 27,562 downwards.
ATAGCTGTTTCCTAGCTCTGCAGATGTACCAACAAATTCCAATAGGAACTAGTTTCACTCTTGGATGAAGAAGAATAACAAAAACTGTGTGTCCAGTAAGCAGTACACAATGGTCCACCAGGAGCCACTTAAGGCAATGCATGGTCTTCTAAAGTCCCTCCTTCTTATTGAAAATACATGAGAATACAGCACGGCCCTGCCCCCAGGGTGCACTGAGACAGCAGTTGAGACTGATTAAGACTGGGCTTAATGGTGCACACCTGTAATCTCAGCACTTCGGAAACAGAAAACAGGAGGATCATTACAAGTCGGATCTGTGTAGTGAGCCTGTAGACCTTGTACTAAATACATTCAAAAAAACAAAGTAAGGAAAACAGAATAGGAATCAAGCATGCACATGTTGCGACTTTTAAAGAGTGAGGGTTTTTGCCTCATAAATGGGAGGATGTTTCTCCATGCAGGAAGTGTGAGGTCATTCTATGAACTGTTGTAGAAAGACTTTCAGAAATGGTCATTATTCATGGTGAGGAAAGAACATCAGCCCCACCCAGCGAGGCTGCTGACCAAAGGCAGGTTGGGGAAGAGGCAACCAAGACACACCTTTGCATACATTCTGACCTTTCGGATTATGTGTCTCAAACATCCCAAACAAAAAGAAACATGAGCCATGCAATTTGCTCCTTCTTGCCTGGAATACATTCACAGCAAGGCACAGGGTGGGAGCTCTGGAGGCAATGTCTGAGGAGGGATGCTCACATGTGACTATTTTCTGTGATCTGTGACACCCTGAGACTCATTTTATGACCTGGACTATTTTCCCATCCCTGAGCAATGCTTGCACAATCCATTTTTTTAGATCTATTTTATTAAAACATGCTTGTAGATCATGAAGTTTAAAGTCATGTTCCAGGACCAATGTGGTGGTGCATGCCTGCAATCCCAGCACACAGAAGGCTGGGGAAGGAGGACTGTTGCTAGTTCAAGATCAGCCTGGGCTACAAAGTGAGCTCAAGGCCAGCATGAACTGCACAGCAAGACCCTGTCTCAATAATAAATAAATAAATAAATAAATAAATAAATAAATAAATAAATAAATAAATAAAGTCATCTTGGGCAGTGGCTGCATTTACCTCAGTTTTTTTGTTGTTGTTTTTTTTTAATCCCCTTCATCTTCCTTCCCCTCCCCTCTCCCTTGGGTTCCCCTCTCCTTTCCCATACGTGTTGCTATTACTTCTCTCAGCTCATGTACAGCATATGGTTCACACTAATTAGGTTATTAGGGTCCTGTAAACAGCACATTCTTTTCGTCTCACTCCCCCTTCTGCTCCTCTTCACTCCCTCCTTGCTCCCTGGACCTCCTCCCTATTGCGAGAGCTCCATCCCTTGGCCTTTTTTATTCATATCTTGTAATTTTTTGCTTGTTTTTTCTGCCTCACTCAAATGAGAGACCCCATATCGTACGTAAGCTTCTATGTCTGGTTTATTTCACTCAGCGCTGTATTTCTAGGGCATCCACTTTCCTGCAAATGTCTCAGCTGTGTCACCCTTTATAGACTCATCGTATCCCATGACATATGGATAGCATTTACTTTTATCCAATCATTTGTTGATGGGTTTACAGGCTGCTTCCAGAATTTAGCTATTATGAATTGCAGGCACTTGATTTTTAACATTTTATTCATTAGTTCACCAGGGTCTTTTGATGTATCATGTAAGTAAGAATCTGATAGTATTTTCTAAATTTTAAAAATTTTTCCCAATGTTTGACATTTCACTTACATAGACCTATGCAGTCTTCCAGTTTACTTTTACAAAACTAAAATCTCAGGTACTTGGAGAGTAAACACAACCAGCAACTTACTAGAGAAGGCTGCCCCATGCCTAAAACAACAAGGCATATGCATCCTAACCCTGTCAGTCATACTGCAGTACAGTATGAAAAAAAAAAAAAAGGTCTGGGAATTTCATACACAGAGAAGTGGGTCCTTCAAAGTGGCCAAACAAATGTAAATCAAAAACCCACTAGTAGACAATTTAGATGTCAGTATCACCTCCCCTCCACAGTAACCTGGGGTCCAAAATTTCAGGGTAGTTTTTACCATAGTTGCTGCTGTGGTATTTGCCTCATACCCACAAAGCTAAGAATAAGGCCTAGAAACTGGTGCCTGCCATTGAAAACTCTCACATCCACGTAGTTTTTCTCATCAGTGAGTAGAGAAGTTGGAAGATAACCTTTGAGTTCAAAGCTCACATGAGTGCATCTTATCAGCAGAACTCAAATCAAACCCAGGATAGACACAAAACAACCTGTAAACATACAGCCTTCCAATCCTTTCTACACTGGGTAAAGAAATAAAGCCAATTCTCAATATAGCATTCCCTGCAAGCTATGTACTCTTAAAAGTGAGAGAACACTTCCTGTGTATTTTTCGCTTTTCCTCAATTTCTACAGCCAATGGCCTGTATCTCGAATGCTTCCTTTTCCTTCTGGTTCACTGGCTGTTGTCCTCTATCTCAACTACTGGCATGACTTCCTGTCCAGATTCGTTCCTTCCTAATCACCACCCTGATTCTAACAGTCTAAAGTAATTTCTTAACACTTCATATAAGATCATCTCTTCTCAGAAATGCTTTCCATCAACCATCAAACTAAACAGAAGTTCCTTGGCTTGGCACACAAGCCCCTCATGACCAAATGCCCTCCCTCCTCTCCTAGCTCCCTGTGGTTGTCAGCCCTTTCTCACAGCCCTTCCAGTCTGCAGCATATGCCATCCACCCCAACCTCTAACTCTCCAGGCATACGATGCTGTCTCACTGTGCCACCACTGGCATGCTCCCTTCGCTGCTTATACAAATATATTTTTATTCATACAGCATATTACCCATAATTATTCACTGATACTCTGATTAATCACTACATACTACTTTATTGATTGTACTGGAGAATTTGAAAGGCCAGAGAGATGATACTCAAATGACAAAGAAGCATGCTGTTCAAGGTAGAAGGATCTCTCCACCAGTAACAACAGGTTTGTATTCCTGTTTTCAGAATATTGCCTTTTAAGTACTACCCACTGTTGGAAAACATTTTAAGGAGCCCTTCTGCAATGAACCATAATCAAAGCTGAGGTGTTTTACCTCAACATCTTAACTCACATAAGATTTCACACAACCTAGATGTTCACCTTATTTATTGAAGAATGGGCTTTGGTGAGGTAAAACAATTCTACTAATATGTGTCATCAAGAAATGCAGACGCATCCTTGGAAGCTGAGGCAGGAGATTTGCAAGTTCAAGACCAGCCTGGGTAACTAAGCAACTTAGTGAATTTTTTAAAAAACAATTTAAAGACTAAGAACATAGCTCAAAAGGCTGGCCAGATAGCTCAGCAGACTAAAGCACCTGCTTAGACAGATGCAAGGACTAGGGTTTGATCTCAGGCATGCCATACTGGCCCCACCCATAGGGCATGCAGAGATGGCTACTGAGACTTGGCATGGGAGTGAGCACCTATGATCCCAGCATTTGGGAGGCTAAAAACAGGAAGACTGCTATGAGTCCGATCTGTGAAAGACCCTGTAGACCCTGTATTAAATACATAAAGAAAAAAAGATCTACTAAGAGCATAGGTCAGTATGCTCTTGACCCCCAGTATCAGAAGGGGTAAGGGAAGAAAGCAGCCTCACTGTATATCCACCACTAATTACAATAGTCAGTAGTCAACCTATGTTAAACACCAGCCAAGCAATAAGCATGGGACATCTACAGGCTGAACACAGGAGACCCCGAAGATGAGGTTTTTTCAAATCAAGGGTGAGACATGACTTGCAGCCTTCTATTTTTTTCATTCATAAAGCATATTACCCAGAATTATTCACTGATATTCAGGATGACTAATCACTACATACTACTTCATTGATTGTACTGGAGAATTTGAAAGGCTAGAAAGGTGATACTCAAGTGACAAAGTTTGTCATATGTTTGCTGTGCTTTGTCCCTACTGCTTTCATTGGAACCACTGGTTTTGTAGTATGAAAGAGGATCATAAAGAATGTGAATGTAAAGAGCCTTGGCTTATATAAATATTTCTTAAAACTTTATTTTGCTATAAAATATCTTGTCATTTATGTGAATGACTTACTGGAAAAAAGAGAGCCACATTAGACGACTAGACATTAGGCAACTCACCTCTGTTCTCAAAAGTCCTGACATTAGCATTCACTGATGCTCTCTTCTGCCCAGCTAAGTCTGATGTTGATAAATTCTACAAAGTTTTTCAATTCAGTTATTTTACTTTTCAGCTCTAAATTTTACCTGGTTCTCTTTCATAATTGCTATGTCATTACTGATATTTCCTTTCTATTCAAAGTTTTCTGGTGTCTTATCTGTATTCACTATTCATTCCTTGAGCATCTTTACATTTCTATTTGATAAATTTTACTCCATTTCACTGGAAGTTTTGGGAGCATTTGCTCATTCAAATGTTACATTTCTCAGTCTGTTGTTGGAATTTCAACACTTGAACAATTAGCCAAGTCTCTCAGACCTTGTAATTCGGATTCTTACAGAGAAGGCTGTCTACCTTCACCCCAGCTAGGCAGCCTAAAGATTCCTCAAGCCTTTTCTGGGGATGTCTTTCCTGATCCTGTGTGTAATGTCCTAATTGGCACTTACCAAATTCTATTCAGTACCAGACCCAAGAAACCCATTCTTCTCTGACTCATAAAAAAAAAAAAAAAGCTGCGAGAAAGGTGTATTTTTGGATATACTGGTATATAACATGAACTAATGTCTTTTCCCACTAATGGTATGGATCATGTGTGGTCTTTTGGATTGGCTTGATCTATAGGCTGGGTAAACAGAAGGTACGTCTGGACCATCACCACCCATCCCTTTCACTTGACAGTACTGTTAGACATGCTCAAATGTATGAATTTGCTAAGCAAATGACACCCAATTCATGATTGCCAAATCAACTTAACTGGTATCCTACATTCTTTAGGAAGGCCTGATCACTAGTTACAAACTAGTTCTTCAAAGGAAAACTACTCTTTGCCTGAGAGAACATGGCTTTGCTTTAAATTCTAGTTACCTTTCACATGACTTTCCTACCAGATTAACAGGCTTTATACCCATATGTGTAGAATTTAGTGACAGGCATTTCAAGTCCATGGAACACCCTGCCCCCACATCAAAAGCAACCCAGTGCACAAGGCTTGTAGTGCTGCTTACCTTCTAGAGAGCTTTATTTTGCCCTGGGTCTCTACTAAAAAGCCACTTACTACTGGCCAAATACATTGATGCAGTATTTGCTATTTATGTTCAAACTTTAAAAGATTGTCTCTTTTATTTCAGAAATGTGTCTATTCAAAATTATTGCAGTGCCTAGAAGTAAAAGAGATTTCCATAGAATGTTATCTACTTCTCCTATAACTACAGTGGTGCCTTGATTCACAAAAATTCTTTACACGGTTCTGACTGCAAACCAAGTCAGGTAAGAACCGTAACAGTTTATGTCTAGTTGTCCCCCCAAAGCCTCATGCAGTCATGGGGCAGTTCTGGAGCTTGTGACTGATTCACAATCGAATGCTGGGATTATGGGTGTGAGCAGCCTGGAACAGATGGAGAGAAGACAGGCTAGCTAGCGAGCTGCCTGAGCTGCCGCTCGTCCTTTCTCCCTGTGAGTCCATGTGCCACTCTACCTTGGAGCCAGTTGAGTGTGGACTAAAATCTCCACTAACTGTGAGCTAAGGAAATATTTCCTTCCTTCATTTTGGGTGCCAGTTCTTGTCCAATGACATTTGCAACCAGAATGATAGAATTACACTCCTGAAGCAGGGCACCACTGTGCTTAGTTTCTTGTGTATTCTTCCAGTTTGACATACAAATAGCTACTGTTCATTCCTTCTTTGCCCAGAAGTAGCAGCTTCATAGACACTCCTTTGGGTTTTAAGTTTGTCTGGAACAAGAGGGAATAAAAGTCATGCATCCTTTTTTGTACAGCTTAATGTATACTGATAAATTTACTCTTTAAGCAGGCTCATAATGAACTGCCTTTGGCACATGTCTTTAGACACACACACAGTGTTAATCAAAAGATATACTTGTGAGTGAAAGCTACCAAGTTGTCCTCTGTGAATTAAGCCAGTCAATAGTCCATGGACAGTGGATGAGAACAGTCAGGGCTCACCTAAAGTTTACTGAGCTTCTGTAAGTCTCAGTCTGAACTTTTGATTTGCATTTCTATTATTAGTAAGATCAAGTGTCTTGGGCCAGCCAAATAGCTCAGTGGATTAAAGGTCCTGCAAACAGGAGCAGGGGCCAGGCATTCAATCCTGGGGCCTCATGCCAGCCCACACCCAGGGAGTGCTGAGATGGCAATTGAAACTGGATGTGGTGGCACGCACCTGTGATCCCAGCTCTTGGGAGGCTGTAAACAGGGGAATCACTATGAATCCAATCTAGTAGTGAGACCCTAAACACCCTAAAGACACTTCCTTAAAATACAAAAAAAAAAAAAAAAAAAAAGTGTCTTTTTAAAATATATTCAAGGATATTTGTCATCTATCCATATATTTTATCAATTTTTCTATTGATCATTAGTTTTATCAGCATCTAGAAACTAAATAGCCCTTTGTGAAATACAAAATATTATTCCAGTTTACCATCTGTCTTTTGATACAACCAATCATCTTTTTTGCTATGGAGGTTCTTTTCACAAAATTACATTTATCAACTTTTTCTATTATGACTTCTAGATTTTCAGTCACTGCAGTAGAAGTCTTACCCACTCTTAACATAAAAAAGTAGAGGTCAGGTGTGGCAACAGGTGCCTACAATCCCCAACACTCAGAAGGCAAAAGCAGGAGTTCAAGTTCAAGACCAGCCTGAACTGTCTAAAAAGACTATCTTCAAAACATCAAAGAAAGGAACCACTGGGCATAGTGGTGCACACCTATAATTCCAGCACTTGGAAGGCTGAGGCAAGAGGACCACTGTGAATTCAAGACCAGCCTAGACTACAAAGTGAGCTGAAAGCCAGCCTGAACTGCATAGAAGTTCAAAAGGAAAAGGAAACTAGAGAAGGTCCACTGAGCTGTGTATCTGTCTTTTCTGTAAGAAGTTTTAAATAAAGCAGAGCATGACTTCAGAGTAGGTCACAGTCCCATATTTCAGTCGTAATACTTTGCAAAAAGGTGTCCACAAAATTCCACAAACGCTATCTGAATTGTTTTCTAGGGCTGAGAATATAGTTTAGTGGCAGTGTCTGCCTGGCAAGTACAAGGTCCTGAGTTTAATTCCTTGTGCCAGAGGGGCCGGGGAGATGGCTCAGTGGAATAAGCGCTTCCCTAGCAACTGCAAGGGCCTGAGTTCAATCCCTGGTTCCTCCAAAAAAAAAAAAAATTCCTTGTGCCAATAAAAAGAGGAAAATCACTAGAATTGCTTTCTGCCCAGTGAGCTGTGTAATTGCTAATATTTATCAATAGTTTTTGTGATCAACTCACTAGGGAAACCCCTGCTGGGGGCAAGGACCTTATATAACTTATAAAAATTAAGACAGTAAATAATCAGCATGTTCATTAATCAAATAAACCCACACAACAGGAGTAAGATTAACTGCTCAACCTTAATCTCACAGAATGGAGCAGCATTTCCCATAAAGGTTCGCATTCTGTATTTCCCTCTGAAGGGAGAGGAGGAAAACTGGCAGGAAAGGAGCATGATGTCCTTCACAGAAATGCAAGTGTGGGAGCCATCTACTGGACCTGCCACATTATTTCAATGGCAATTCAATCTAATATTACAACTTTAAGAAATGTGTCACCATTTTACAGAAGTGAAAAGCATGACTCAGATTAAAGTGTCCAAGCAGAAAAGCTGTTACTTGACAGAAGTGGTAGTCAAATCTGAAACCAAAACTTACACATTCCCACTGCTACCATGGATCTCTATGCAGTATACTACATAGGATCTCTATGTGGGGTCAGGAAACTCAACTTTCAACTGTTTTGAAATTTCCTTTCCAAAGTGAGAAAGTCATGTAGACACTTTATTATTTTTGTTTGTGCAAATGAGTACATTTCTATGAAAAGCCAAGTAGACCTGGCTCGGCTTCAGCCTTTGTGTATTCCAGGGGTAAAACCACCAAAATATGCACTGTGTGTCTGCTCAGTGACAGGGACTACACTGCAACATCTGGGCCAGGTATGGTGGTGCCCAGCTGTCATCCAGCCCTTGAGAGCCTAAGAGAAGGGTGGCATTTCTGAGGACAGCTTGGGCTACCCATGAAGCAGGAAAATAACAAATGTAAAACCTACACAATGCACATACAATTGTTTCAGGAAAAGTGCTAATTAAGTTCTTCTCCATACTCATTTAAGTTAGAAAATCTAGGGCAGCAAGAAAAGGTAACATATGAAGAAAAAAAAAAGGGAACATATAATTTATGTATAATGAATCTTTAGAGGATCAGAGAGATGAATTTACTCTTCATACAGCTTCTGCTAGAAACTCACATTGGTAAGACTGTTTCAAGTTGCCAAATCCGGAATATACAAGGTACCAAGGAGTTGATCACAAAAGTAATGTTTGACATCCCATTTTTGTCTGCTATCAGTCACAACCATCACCATTCATGTAAACTGCTAATGAAGAGTCCAAATGACAATGACTAATTCATTCATTATTCATGGTGGAACATCAGTGGATCTACCAAGCGACTATTTCTATTGGTCCCTGAAAATGATGTTACTGTTCCATAAAACTTTTTCAGCCTATACTACTGAAAGCTTCATTTCTCATGAAAATACTGAATCTATGACACTATGATCACACATGTAGTGAGAAAAACTATTCTCAAAAGTCAGTAACTGTGACAGCTCTGTGGTGTATATGCTAATAAAAATGAAACACACACATTAAAAGCATCACATATTTAATGTCAAAAAGTTCAAATTGAAGTACAAAATAACACATGATTTCAACATTAAAAACCATTAATACTTATTCAAATACAGTGAATATCAAAAACACAAATGAAGCATAACTATAAAAGCCTTAAATATATAACAGCAAAATTAGAATTTATTTTGCTAACAAATAATTAACTAAAATATTCATAGCTGTTTTCAAGGACCACAATGGTAGATTGTGTTGTGTCTAGTACTGCATAAAACTAGCATCTTAATCATTTTTTCTCATCATTTCTTTCTACCTAACATATGATGGGTCCAAACTCCAATACAGATAGTGCTCCTTCGTTATCACATAAGTTATAACTGTTGTTTTCAAGTGTCTTAATAGTTGTGAAAATTTTACAAAGCAGTTACACAGAAAACTACTGGGATCTACTGTCCACTCAAATTACAAGAAAATTCCATACAGTTTGCAAACCACTGAGTAACTTTTCAAATGTTACATTTTTATAAATTCAAAAGCTCTGTTATTCTGAACTATAGCTGATGTTTAATGTTAGAATATATCATTTTTAAAGCCAAATGTGTACACCCGATTCTAAAATACAACAGTATTTTACTTTGCATGTTTTACACAAAGTAATTTCCGTACTGTTAATAGATTTTCTTCAGAAGAATGAGGCCTGATTGGAGATATACAGTCGTTGTCCAACATGGCTGCCATTAACAAGTGATATTGCTGGTGACAAGGGATAGCTTGGATAAGAACAAGGCCTTGACGTGTAAGGCAGCACGCTGGGAATCCAGAGAGGGTGGCACTAACAGGGGAAAGACTATTTATTGAGCTGCGATGGAAACTGCACTCTGTAAATAAATACATGAACAATTACACTGCACATCTTTATGGACACAAATTTAATTCCAAGAGGCAAATCATTAAAACTATAATCACATTTTAACATAATATTCTAACATTCAAAATCCTGATGATACTATATCAGTGGTGAAGATTACTTCCAATTTCACTACAATGCAAATCCTAATAATTTTACCAAGTCAGAATTTAATGTTTTGCATCACTGACACAATGCTTCAGAGATCTTAACAGAATGCATTCCTGGATTTTTTTTTAAAACATAGAAACAGAAAATCTCTGATTTTTCTTGCTCCACAAAGAAGCTTCTTTTAAATTTGATTATAGCAGTAAGAGGCAGTTCATGAAGAAAATATAAAAAACAACAATTCATAGTTGTTTTCTTTAAAAAATTGTATTAGGTATCAAACCAACAGAAATATTACCCTTTCACTTTAGAAACATTTGACTTAAACTAACTTCCAATATTTCATTATTTAAATGCTAATAGAAACATTTATAAAACTCCACATACCAATTTTATAGAGACCTACTGGTACCACAAAACAGAAAAATAATATCATCTTCATAAAATAAACATTAAGAAACCATTATCAACTTATAGTATAGAAAAATCAAAAAAATTGAACCAAATTATTGTAAAACAATTACACTTGAAATATTATCATTCTACTGTATACATTCATTGTATGCACCAAGAATTTCCTGCTTCGTTAACTAATTATCATGTGTGTATTAAAGACCAAACTGGTAATTCTTGTATCTTCCAAAAACTCAACTATGTTCTTTAGTCAAAAGTATGAAAACAACTATGTAATGGGTACTCTAAGTTAGGGTGTTCCTAGGAACACACAGTGAGGAACTAGATCACTCAGTGCACAGGCAGAGAGTTATTTTCTCTGCAATTACAGTCATGGTATTGTAAGTGAGGGCTAGAACACATGCACATGAACTTAGTGCTGTCATGGAACTTATGTTTAGCCAACAGGAATGAGATCAACTGCAGAATAAGCTCAAGCAACATCAGAAAGGACCTAGTTAAGAAAAAATGGAAAAAATAAAAATCAGTTAAATATACATTTAATTTCTAGCATTGTAACATTATTAGAATTTTGTACTCTTTGTAATTTTTATAAATGCTACCATACTTAAAGCAGTTTGTTTTAGAAAAACATAAAATAGCCAGTAAAATATTTGTAATGCTTTGAAACTGGCTAAGAAATTACTTTGACACTATTTGCTTTTCAGATGTCCAAAGTAGAATGGCCCATGATCACAGGAAGTTTTTTTTTTGGTTTGGGAGTTTTTGGTTTTC
>PVKA01021331.1:0-16358 GCA_004027165.1 Ctenomys sociabilis | reverse complement strand
GAGTTACAAATGAAATATGAGTGGTTTCTATGTATTACTCAATGGCTGCACTGCAAAATAGTTCAGATTTCTTCCCTCCTAAAGATTATTATACAAATACAGTGGTACCTTGGTATACAAATGCTTCTGTTTACTAACTATTTGGTTCACAAATGGAAACATTTGGCAAAATGCTACTTTGTTTGCAAATGCTTGCATGGGATGACCAACATCACCACAACCATATTTCTCACATGAACACAAACATGGTCGTCTTTTACAAAACCACAGAAAGAAATTTGTGAACAAAACTACCAGGTATAGGCAACACATCATCAGTACTCATGCACCTCTGATACACCTAGCTCTTTAAAATTCTGCCACTGTGTTCACTTTCAGCACAATTCATAAGAACAGGTATCTGTAGGGAAATATAGTTTTCAAAGAGAAATCACTTGTGTTTTGAGTTTACATCTATTCAAAAGTAATGGAGCCTGTTCATGAAATGTGGATACAGAAAAAAAATCTCATGACTTCAAAAGGAAGCTGGACAAATGTGGCTATGAGTCTAATGCTTAGCACATCTGCATTTCTAACAGTCCCCTCTTAAATCAACACTAATCACCACTGAATTCTCCTATTTTAATGTGAGCAAAAAAGGTACAAAATTAAAAGCCAACTGTTATTATTTTATTCAAATGGAGGATAAATCAAAAAAATCCCAATATTTCAAAGACTGGCATTAAAAAATTCAGATATTTGTAAGATTTTATAAGCAGTTCAAAACTAAATTTTACACCTGAAATCAGTAAGAATCTAAATACGCTCAAAAAACATCTGGATGATTCAAAAATAAAACATGAAGTGTAAACTGCAAATAATTAGTAAAATAAATCTACAAGGAGAGTCATGTTTTCCTTAGAGATAATATATAAATTCATGTATACGAATTTCTGCAACAGCAGAAATCAGCAGCAGAGACCTCCAGCCAGTTACTGCACATCCCTACTATATCCCCCACTGCCAACATTTTTAAGCATAGCTAGTCCAATGCATATGAAATTTTATCTCACTGTGGTTTCAATTTTGACTTTCTTGTCACTAAGAATGTGGTTACTACCCTTTTGAACACTTCTTATAAAGTATCTATTCAACCCTTTGGATCATTTTTATTTGATCATTTCTTTTAATCTTTTCATCATTTTCAGACAATTGGATTTTTCACCAGATTCTCTAATTCAAAAACCATATACCAGGAGTAGGATGAGACTCTTACAAGACTCCAACTCAAATGACCTCTTTCATATGAATGAGGAGGGTGATTATGTAAACTAATCAATATACACATAGCTCAATAGAAAAAAGACAGTTAAACACTAGCCTCAGCCAGGCATGTGGTGTGGTAGACCCAGCTAGTAGTAGGCTAAGGTGGTGGGGTCAGCTCAGGGCAGCAGTTTAAGACCAGTTGTGGCCGACAAGAAATCTCTCTAATGTGCTGGGGCAGGGAGGTCCTCCTACTTTATTTTTATTTTTTTATGAATAAATTGTATTATTTTATTTTATTAAAATACAAATGTCAATCAGACAGTTTCAAGACACCTTAACCATACACATTCGATGAATTAATACATTGCAAACTGTTTTCATAACGTTTTGGTATTGTATAAGGTGCATACATGATATTATATTTACAGATATTATTTTAGCAGATATCTCTTATCAGTGAATTAAGAGTGTAGTTGCTTACTTATTTTTTTATACCTGAATTATATCAAAAATTCAATAATTATTTACCTAGTGGATGACCATAGTACTAAAAGGTCCTCCTACTTTATAGGCAAGTGTTATTTCCAATCTTAAAACAGAATTTTGAAAGAAAGCAGCTCAGGAGGTTATAACAGGAAACACAGGAGTGAATCGTGCTCCTCTAAGCTACCTGGATTTCACTGACACCTATCTACTGCCATGCCTCTCACTCCAATCCAAGAAGCTCTGTGTTTCCTTATTCTAGATGCTCAACTGTTTGGAACATTTCATTTGTAGAAAAAAGTCACCTTACAAAAAAAAGGTGTGATAACAACTGCTCTAATGAATTATTAGCGACAGCATTTTTCTAAATTTAAAATATCAATTTTTCTACAGCTTCATATTTATACTTTGAATGAATATAGACATTTGCAAAGAACAAAGCTGATCTATGTAAGTTTCAATCCAGCAGCACTGCTGATAGGAACCCTGGGTTCTGAGCTGCAGGTGGCAGGCCAGAGTGAATGGGGACTCATATCACACACCTGCTATGTGACCGCTGTCTTTCCCTGCTCACCATCTGTGAATGATTATCACCAAAATGATTTTCAGTGAAAACATGACCAAGGGATATAGGGATCTATTCAAAGTGTTTCTCATTTTGCTTCCAAATTTAATCTGGCACATTATGACCAAACTCTAATTTTAAAACTGTTGTCTTACAAGCAAATCAAGAAAACTTTATTAGTGACTTTACATGAGTTCTATCAAAGTATCTTCTCACATTAATTTTGGCCTTTTCTTTTACATGATTTATAACTCAGTACTCTTTATACTAATTTTCCACTAAAAATGTATTCATGATAGATTTCTTTGTTGTTAGCTATGTATGAATTTTACCACCACATCCAAACTTTCTGTGATCTATAATTCTAGAATATTTTTATTCTCCTAAACAGATACCCTTAACAGTCATAACTCATTCCCTCTTTCCTTCAGCACAGCAAACACTAGTCTTTTTCTTACCAAGCACAAAATTATGTTGACAATAACTTCATATATAAACACACAAAATCTAAGTGTCAGGTTAGTGTGAACATTTCCCAAACTACATCCCCTACAACTCAAGTGTAAGGATATCTGTAACAAGAATTCCTTAGCAAAACAAACCTTGGGAATAATTAGGAGAAGCCAATTTAATAGAAAAATAATTTTTTTATTTAATATGCAAAATATAAGTTTGATTTTCAAACGGCAGCATATAACACAAAGTTTTTCTAAATCTCGGTGACCTCACAAATGTTATTTCATTGAACAACTCTGAAATTCAGTTTGGGAGGAACTCTAATGGGAAAACACAAAAAATTAAAAAATCTTAAAAGGCTAAAACAGGAACTACAAACACAAATGACTACAGAGGCTGGGAGTTAACACACAAATTAAAAAAAAAAAATGAAATAGTACTATAAAGCAATGCTGTTCCTCCTTTTACTGAAGGCAAGTCTAGTTGCTCTTCTTTCAAAAAACTGTATCTAGAAGTTCTAGTTTTCTACCTTCGTACAAGAGAAAATTATGTCCAATCTTTTTAGTGACACTTTCCAAACCATCTGGAAAGTTAACAGAACAACAGCCTCCTCGAAGAGGCTGGAGATGGAGCAACACAGGCTTCAGAACAGAAGAAAAATGGTGGTTCACTCAATGAATTATCTAGGAAAAAGTGACCAGAACATAAAGCCTTAGAAAAGCTAACAGTTCTCCAAGTTTCATTTCTGCCGCTAAGACGGTCCTCAAAACTCAAATTTTAAACTGTAAAAAGTTGTTTTTCAAAAAAGGTTCTGAGAAGAGCAGCACAAACAGCATTTAAAATTTTATGCTACAGATTTAACATCTATAAAAAGCTATAAATCTCAAGTATAATATATTCCTCCTCATATCTTAAGGGCAGCTTAAATTAACAAAAACTAATATCTACTGATTACTTAGTAGATGCCCAAAACTACATCTGGCTTCTTATGAAAGCCCAGGAAATGTTCTTATCCCCCTTGACGAGGAGGAAATAGAAGCACGAAGTGGTGCAGCGATTTACTCAAGGATGCGGGACAGTGCAGGGATCGCTGCCCAGGAGCCACAGGGTGTTCTTTATCTCTGTGCAAGAAGGGATCTGGAGGATGACGATACTCACTCATATCACAAATTCCCTCTAATCTCCTACTAAACATCTCTTTCTCTGTACTTGGTGAAAAAACTATGCAGCGAGACCTAGTAAGTATTACTTTTATTCTGTTAAGATTGCAGTTGAGACTGAAAACAGATTACATCCCCATTTTCATATTAGCTTGAGAAACACCAAATAATCCATACATAACATACTAATTTGCAAATCTGCAACACATTCCACTGTGTCTAGCTTGCAAATCTGTTAGCATCACAATGATCCAGATACACCTGTAGCATATTCAATGTTTTGAGAATACCTAAATATGGAGACATATTTTTCATTTTATTGAATTTTATTAAATAAGTCTCAACATTTCTTCTCTCTCTCTCTCTCTTTTTTTTTTTTTTTTTTTTTTTTTTTTTTTTGGTGTGTGTGTATGTGTGTGGTTGGCTCAGCCCATCCTGGGGGCATGGCTGGCATGGCATGTGGTGCCGGGGAATTGAACTTCAGTCCTTTAATTTGCCTAAACTTGCCTAAGCAGGCACTTTAGACCACTAAGCTATATCACTAGCCCTCAACAATTTTTCTTAAAGCCTTAGGAATAATTTATGACAAGTTGTCTGTAAACTGCATCCATGATAACATTCTTAAGAACTCTTTCTTACCTGCTTATTTTCTCCAAATTCTTCTATACAGGTCCAGGCTGAAGAGATTGTGTTCCCTGTCTGTAAGCAGTGAAGACAGAAAAGAAGTAAGAATTGAGCCTGATGCTGCTCCTATCTGGAAATGCATGGAAACCTTGATAACTTTGGTTACGTATCTTTTAAACAATAAATAGGAAAACTTAAGAGACAAAGAATAGTAACAAAGATTACCACTTCTCAAGTTCTCCAAAGATGAACAAAAAGAATAGCATTTTGATAATTAAATTACAATTGTAAGAGAAAATATTTATCTTCCTAAATCAATTAAGTTATGTTGGTCATTCCAAGACCTACTACCTTACAACAAAGAAAAAGAAAATATTTCAAAAATAAATGAAACTGGGCCTGACAAGCACAAGGTCCCAATTTGGATTCCCAGTAATGACAAAAATAAAAATAAAAAATAAAACAAAACTTGGGCTGCCCAAATAGCTCAGCAGATTAAAGCACTGCAAGCAGGCTCAGAGGCCAGAGGTTCGATCTCCAAGCCCGAGTGCTGGCCCCACCGCTTGGGCACGCTGGGACAGCTATTGAGACTGGACATGGTGGCACATACCTGTAATCCCAAGTTTTGGGAGGTTGTAAACAGACAGGTCACTACAAGTCTGATCTAGTAGCAAGACCCTGAACACCCTGTAGACCCTTCCCTAAAATACAAAAAACAAAACAAAACAAAAAAAAAAACTAACTGCCAAATTTGTGAAAGCCAAAGAATCTTACACAAGTTTGAAAAGCATAAATGTTGTAAAAGATTGAATTATTTTACATATGAAATATTTCATCCTGGGCCAGCCAGATAGCTCAGCGGCTTGAAGTGCCTCCTTAAACAGATTCAGGGACTGAGTTCGATCCCCAGCAAGCCAGGTCAGCCCTGCCCCCCCCCCAGGCATACCCCTATAATCCTCGCACTTGGGAGGCTGAAAACATGAGGATCACTATGAGTCTAATCTGGGTAGTGAGACCCTGTACAGCCTGCAGATCCTGTACTTAATACCAGAAAGAGAGGGAGAGAGGGGGACAGAGAGAGAGAGAGAGAGAGAGAGAGAGAGAGAGAGAGATTGATTTCATCGCTAATGGATAGCCAAAATAATTATTAAAACATTTTGCTTGCCAATATCTAATTTTATTTGAAATCTAGTTTAGCCATTACATAGTACTACTTCCTGAGTATCCACCCATTTTAATATTTCCTTATTTGCCTTGAAATTTTCAGGTAAGAACATACATTGAACTCTATACTAACAAACCACACACAGAAGTATAAACAAATAAAAGTCCTTCATCATCTACAAAAAGTAATGTTAGGGAAAACTACCCACTCAGGCCCCCTTCCTGTCCCTCTTCTCAGACAGGAGATTTCTTTCCCTCAATAAATCTATTCTGCTCATAACCTCCGTTTGTTCCTAAAATTCATTCTTCGGTTTTAGAGAACATAAACTCATACAGGTCAGGTCCAGAGGTTGTTTTTTCCTATGTTCTTTGGATGTTCCCTATATCGTTCAGAGGTCACCCACCTGTGATCAGTTTTTCTCCCTGTATCATTTTGGAGGCCCCAGCGAGATCACTGGATGGAGCTCAAAAATTGAATGACAATGAGGCAAGTCCAAAAGACAAAGAAGTGCTTTATTTAAGCTGGTACTCAGCGGTGTACACTCAATCAAGATTGCTAGATTCAAAGCTATAATGGAAATGCCTGTTCTCTGGGGGCCTTTAAATAGAACCTTCGAAGAATATATCTGACTGCCAACCAACAACTATGACCCCTTTCAGCAGGAAGAAGCCAGAGTGGTCATCACCCAAATCCCTCACAGCAGTTCGGGTTACTTCTTCAGAGGGGGGTTATGTTGTAGGCAGTTGAGTTAGATAGAAATATTCTAGGCAGTCAAGACAGGGCCAGTCCCTCAAGGAGATAAGATGGCAGACAAGGTGACTTTGCAACTTGGAAAATACAGACACTCCTTATGGGCCACACTTCAAGACAAAAAGAGGAAACTCAGCTACACACTTCCCTAGGGATGGGCATCAGAGATTACTATTCTAAATAGGTACAAATCACTTTGAAAGAACCCTATTGAGTCACTAGCCCAACCCCAACAGGAAGAGACCCTGTCCCATATTCATACCCACTTGCTACGTGACTCGTGACTCATTTCCCTATTTGTTCTTGAACTTAATCAATTTTACCTGAGCAATGTTGCTTGTAATTCCATTGGTTGGCCATAGTTTTGTCCCACCTCTTTTCCACCTATGCAAGTTCCCACGTCTTCACCACCTTAGATCCACCTTACCACATGGTTTTCCTCTATAAAAGTCCCTGGAAGAGATAGCTTCCTGGGGAACTACCCACTTGGGCCCCCCTCCTGTCCCTCTCTCAAACAGGAGCTTTCTTTCCCTCAATAAATCTATTCTGCTCATAAAAAAGTAATGTTTTTTAAATAATCATTTAGACATTATATATTTTCTCAATAGAGAAAAGTCACTGTCTTGTTTTCACATGATAAACTAAGGTTGGTAACAAACAATTATAAGCAGTAAAAACAAAAAAATGTTTCTCAAAGCACTGCAAACAGTCCAGACAGTGACAAATTATAAGATCTTGGTCTTAGACAAGAAGAAAACCCAAGCAGACAGTACTCTTCTTTGGAGGATTTCCCTACAAAGACTGGTGAATTTCCATGACAGAGAGAAGCAAAGAAGATGATAAGAGACAGACAAATTTCTTAAACTAAGAGGACCAAATAGCTGAAGTACTACTAGTACAGCATGACTGGAACCCTGAGCAGCAACAGTGAATCAGAAATAGACCACCTTTAATACAAACTAAATTCAATTCTGACATGCAATTCCTGCCTATATTAAAGCAATGTAGGTTGCCAGTCCCTTTCTTCTTTTTTTAATTTTTATTTATTCATTTATTTAATATATTTAGTACAGAGTCTACAGGGTCTCATTACACTCATAGTGATCCTCCTGTTTTCAGCCTCCATGTGCCACTACACCCAGTCTCAATTGCTGTCTCAGCATGCCCCAGGAGTGGGGCTGGCAAGGCATGCTGGGGAGTGAACCCCAGTCCCTACATCTACCTAAGCAGGCATTTTAGTTGACTGAGCTATCTGGCTGGCCCTATGGCCACCTTTCTGATGCCAAAATAAATCTTTTCTGAATAAAAACAAGACACTAGTCTTCAAATGATCTCTATAATTTTTCATATATAGTATCTAGCATTCAATCAAAAATAATCAGTTATGGGCCAGAGAGATGGCTCAGTGGAATACGCACTTCCCTGGCAAGATCAAGGGCATGAGTTCAATCCCCAGTTCTGGAAAACATAAAAAATAAAGTAAAAATAATCAGTCATACCAGGCGATAAAGCAATATTACCTAAAACCAAGGGAAATAACAGTAACAGATCTCCGGGGTGTTTAGGTAATACTTAAGAAACCATGTGTTAAAATAACTATGCCTAAGTTTTCAAGGAATTAAAAGACAAAAGTTAATCTAAAAAAATGGAATAATCAAATGAAATTCTAGAAATGAGAAATTTAATTGTTTGTATCAGCATGTTAAACAAGTGAAAAAGGAAAAAAACTCATGAATCCAAACTGAAGTAGGATTTTGTTTTGTTTTGTATTATTTTTATTAAGGGGCTGGGGAGATGGCACAGTAGAATAAGTGCTTGCCTGGCAAGCGTAAGGTGCTGAATTTGATCCCTAGTACCACCCAAAAAATAAATAAATAAAATTCAGGTACAGGAAAATATTCAAATTAAACATAAAAAAGAAACACATCCCATGTGAGGAATACAGTAAAAAGGTATAATACAGGTGTAACTGGAGAATCATAAAGGAGAAAGAAAATAGAAAAATATCTGAAAATAGAATAATCAGACCTTTCTGAGACAAATGCATTAATAAAGACAGCTAATCTTATATAAATGACTTTTCAAATACATCAGGTACATCAAAAATATATTCAGAACAACAAAAATGGATCATGTGCTTGGACATATTGATACAAGAGTAAAGAATGAGTTAAAATATTCTCTAGCAAACTAAACAGTCCTTGCACGAGCCTGGAAATGAAAAGTAAAGGACATGATAAATATGTAAATAAACATAAAGATTGCACTAAGTCTAAAAGCTCTGACTAGGGATTATACCATTTAATACATGTACAGTTTGAAGTACATAAAAATATTAATGACAAATTCTAATTAGAAGAAAACGAACTGATATGTGCTAAGTTTCTTGTGCTGTCCAGGATGTGATAAAGCAGTAATATTACATGTCAGTAAAAGGGCAGATCACAGTCTAGCAAACAATCACTAAAAGAACAGTGCGTGACCAGGCATGGTGGCACACATATGTAATCCCAGCTCCCAGGAGGCTGAGGCAGAAAGATCACCATGAGGATGAAGTTAGCCTGAGCTACATACATCAGTGAGTTCAAGGCCAGTCTGCACTACATAGTGAGACTCTGTCTCTAAAAAAAAAGAGAGAGGACAACTACAGCTAAAGACAAAAGAGCCAAAGCCATCTGAGAACCAGAAAAAAGTAAATCAAAAAGAAAAAACTGCATATGGTGAAACAGGAGTCTTAATTCCAAACCTATCAGTAAGTACAATGAATGCAAACTGATCAAACACTACAAAGATTTCAAACAAAAATAACAAAAACCATAACAATACATTAATAAGCTCACCTTAAGTCTAAGAAACAAAAAAACTGAAATAAACAGATGGGAAACACATAAAAACCCTAACAAAAGAAAACCTAAGTCTGCACCAATACAAGGATGAAAAAGTATTGTAGAGGCAGAAATCCATGACAGAAAAAGTTACAACGAATAACAAAAAGCTCTCTTTCACAGAAGAGATAAAACAGTTCTAAATTCCTCTGCAAAAGCAAAAACTGAGAGAACTAAAGAAAGAATAAACTCATATAATGTATGCTTTTCATAACTTCTCTAAGTACATGGCAGGATGAATGTGGTTCTTGGCAAAATCCTTAAAGAGAAATGTGAACAGCTGCCAGCTTGACCTAACTGGTATAGGAAGTTGTTATGGGTTGAATTATGTCCCCATAAAGTTTTATTTTTTTTAAGCCAAATAAAATAGTTTTAATATATAACTACTTTGCAAGCTTAATATTGAAATAAGCTGAGTTGTGGGCTGCTTGAAAGTCAATATTACAATACAAACAACTATTGTCTACCTGTGGACAAATTCCAAGATCAGCATACTAGCTTTTCCATAAATATGGTCATCCCAAGTCCCAGCCTTATCATAACATTTAGAAGATTTATCATAGCATTCATCCAGGATATATATATGTGTTTTGTACAAGGTCTCACCACACAGCTCAGACTCATAGTAATCCTCCTGTTTCCTGTTTTCAGCCTCCCCAACCCTGAGATTACAGGTGTGCGCCACCATGCCTGGTCTGTGTGTGTTTTTTTTTAGAAAGTCATAGCAGCTGTAACCAACCAAGTGGGACATGGCCATACCAAAGTGGGTGGATGCTCACCCTAATGTGATGGCTGTAACATCATATGCAAAGCAAAGACAAATACGAAACGGACACCCATGCTATGACCAAGGCAGAGAATGGATCACAGGAACAATGCACTACAAGGTCACTGGCAAACATAAAAAGCAAAGGACTGTCTCCAACAGGTTTCAGAAGGAACAAGCCCTGGCCAACACCCTGATTTGTAACAAATGGCCTCTACAGTACAAGAAATAAGTTTCTGGTCCTTTGCCACAGTGTCCCTTGAAAACTAATATATTGAAATTAACAACTGTAAACACAATTTTTAAGTAGGCACGCAATATTTTCATTGAGTCAGTTAAAAAAAGAACTTCAATGATATACCTTATAATTAGAGAAGAATAAACAAAAATGAGTATAAAACTTTCTGTAGGTTGAAAATTAATACCAGGAAGTCCAGAATAAATCAGAGCATAGAAAATGTTTTTCAACAAATGATAAAACTAATCAAAATATACAGAGATAAACTGTAACTATATTAAAAGTGAAAAAGCCTTAAAATGAATAAATACATATATTAAAGGGTGAAAACTGCTCAGATGGCTTTTTAAATGATATTTCATGTACATTCAAGAAATACTGCAACAATCTTACTTTTCTAGGGAACAACAAAAGAAAACATTTTCCAAACATTTGAATGATGAAAACATAAAGCAAATTTCACTAATGAGGGGCTGGGAAGATAATGTGGCAATCTAGGAAGCTGAGACAGGAGGATCACTACAAGTCCAAGCTATGTGGCGAGACATTATAGTAAATAAATAAATAAAAATTTTATTAAAAAAAAATCTAATGAACATACTCCTAAAAAAATTGTCAAAACTGAGCCAATATACAAAGATAATGTACTACACTGCAATTTGCCACATTAAAGAAATAAAAGACAGTGTGATCAAATAGATGCAGAAAAGTATCTGATAAAATTATTCATGATGAAAAGCCCTAGAAATTAAGGGACACAGTGATAAAAGGCTTCTACAAGTACAACCAGTAACACCCTACTGAATGGAGTTTACACTGGTGCCTTCTGTCATCATTTGTATGCAACAATGAGCAAGCAGTTCTAGCCAATGGAGCAATGCAAGAGGAAGACCTCCAGGATGCAAAAGAAGGAAAAAGCCATTGTGTGTAGGTGACAAGAGTGTACACAAAGGGCCAGTGAGGTAGCTCAGCGATCTAAAGCACCTGCTCAGGCAAAGAACAGGGACAGCGATTTGAGCCCCAGCACCACATGCCATGCCAGTCCAACCCCCAGGTCAGGCTGGGCTGGCTACAAAAAAAAAAAAAAAAGAGAAACTGTACACATAGAAAAAGTACCATAGAGTCGGATCATTAAGATCAAATATGCAGTTTTATCCACTATATGAAAAAATTATTTAAAAAAATATGTATACCTAAAGTAGGAACAATCAAATAAAAATGAAACATTGTACAGAAAAACATTAAATATGTAGAATAAAGCTAATGGAAAAGAAAAAGATATTTACACAATAAATTACTAAAAAATGAAAGAAGGCCTGAACAGCTATCACACAGTCATGAATCACAAGACTTGACAGCATAAAAATGCTCTTAAAGAAATGTACAACACAATTAAAAGGAAAGCAAGAACTTGAGGATTGGACAATGAGGAAAGGCCAAGGAGAAACGCTGAGAAACATGACAGAGGCAAGACCATTCACTTATACACACTAGATGGGTAAAACAGTGATGCTGAGAAACATCAGGAGATTTTTTAAACTAGCAGTTAAGTGGTAGGATTCTCACCCCAACTAACTATATATGCTGATATCTGTGAACCAAATAACTGCACTGAATTTAACAAAGTGTAATAGAAGGGTCACATTCCAAATGCCTGCCATTCTGGTCTTCTAAATATGTAACTCTTGTCATGACATACCAGCTATTACTATGCTGCCCTTTTATAAAGGGTAGTAAATAAAAAATAAGACAAAAAAAAATGTCACAAGACAGTTCTGCTACAATGCTACTATGCTGTATATGGATGGATTTCTAAATATCTATGTAAATATATGTAAGTGTTCATTCCTTTTTTTTTAAATTTTTTTTCTTCTTCATATTCTGTACAGAGTCTAGTATCTCAATACTTGATGGAAAATACATGTTCCATGTTATACCTATAATGTCTGATATTTAGACCAACAGTGTGGGTAAACTGAACTGCATATGTTGCAGGGTAACAATAACCTTCTCTTCTGGAGAGTTAAAAACCTAAGTTTGCAGGTCAAAAGTTGGAGAAAAAGAAAGGCTACAAGGTCAGCCAACATTTTGGCCCTAGCCTTTCAAGGTCAGTGAAGACTCAGGACATAGGAGAACCTGTACTGTAACATCATGTAACTCATCAGTGCCCCAAATGTGCTGATCAAGGAGATTATGGGGCCACAGAGGAATGCGATCAATGATGTAGAGTGTGCCTAAGGAGAGTCACATGGAGAGAAAACTTTCTCTCAGGCTTCCACAGAGAGCAAATTGGTCAAGCAATGGCTATGACTCATCCACATGGCTGACACTGACAAGGGATCTACAAAGAGCTGTACAGGGTTACAGGATAAACTCTGAGGGTACCTGACTGACCTTATGTGATACAAAAGTTACATTTTTGCTATATAGGTCTTGCTTTAACTCGGTCTTAACCATCCAGCAGAAAAGTATAAAAATGGAGGTATATAAAGTAAAGTTATATTAATATAATGAGCTGTGAATGGCTCAAGTCAACAACTTCTGTGGATAACCCACTTCTATTGTGGACTGCTGATCTGTGTTGGATTGTTTCATTTAATATATATATTAAACATATATTAAACTAATATGTAAATTAGCCATCCATGTTTTGAAAATCTGTAACATATATCATATGTTACCCTGTTTTTTGGTTTTTTCTGTTTTTTGTTTTTTGGTTTTTTTTGGTACAGGGTCTCACTATGCAGCCCACATTCATAGTGATCCTCCTCCTTTTTGCTTCCCTAGTGCTGGGATTACAGGCACGTGCCACCATGCCCGGACTGCACTGCCGGCTCAGTGCACCCGAAGGCTGGGCCCGCGCAGCATGCAGAACCAGGGATCGAACTCTGGTCCCTGCGCTTACCTAAGCAAGTGCTTAGTCCACTGAGCTATATCACCGGCCCTTATGTTACCCTATTTATGTCATTTGTTCTCTTTGTTTTTGCTTCTATTTTTCACTCTTCAATTTAAAATACAAATAAATGAATTTTTAGAAAAAGAATTGCAAAAAAAAAATACTATTAATTCCCAAACTGATCTACAGATTTAATTCAACTTCAGTCAAAATGCAAGTAAGAAAATTCATACTGAAATACAAGGGCTGAAAGGAGCTAATTTTGAAAATATATATATATACATGCAGGAAGATACTCTCTAACAAATGGCAAGATTCTTCATACAGTTATGTAATTAAAACAATGTTGTATTCAACAAACAAGAGTTAATACAATAGAACAACCTAAATAAGGCGCATAACCAGACATCTGTGCGTGCTTCTGTGAGGGGCCCACAGACCCTGGAGAAACGACAGTCTTGAATAGATGCTGCTGGGCAAGTAAAAATCCACAGAGAAGAGGAAAGAGGAGGAGGCTGTTCTCATGCACACTAAATTTAAGGGCTTAAAAAATGTCTTCAAAAAATAATAGAGAATACTTCATAACCTTGAAATAAGTTAAGAAATCACTGCAGGATACAAATGGTGGTAACTTTAACAGATTAATCAACTGAATTATATTAAATTAGTATCTTTGGTTTTGTCAAGATGTTCCACAAGGATAGTAATAAGAAGTCACATACTGGAGAATGATATTCATAAACTATATGTCCAACTACAGTTTATAGGATCACACTAACAAGCAGAACGAAGAGACAAGAGACTTCAAAGACTTCTCCAGAAGGGCAGCCTGCCCTCAAATCCTGCTGCATGATGTTCAAAATCACTAGTGAGGCAGAAATGAGGATATTGGAGAGCAACATAGTCAGAACTGTCCAAAATGGAAAATATGGGTACCTAAGTCCTGACAAGAACACACAACCCCTGGAACATTCACATATAGTACTACCACAATATAAATTGGTATAATCACTGGACAACTGGCACTATCTACTAACATTAAAAAAATAAGGCCCACAACCTGAATCTACCATAACTGCATTCAAGTGAGCACCAAAACTAAACTGTGTCCGGAATCTTCATAGCATCAATATTCATATGGCACCAAACTGAAAGTGCTTTATGTTTTCATAAACAGAAAAGCAAGCTAAGTTATATCATTTCAAGAGAATGTGTGCAAAGCATTATAGCAAATGAACTGCTACAGCAAGCAGCATGGATGATCCTCAGACACATAATGTTTCAATGAGCCAACAAGAGTGTGTACAATTTACAAGTTTCAAAAACACAAAAAATAAATGAAGAGAGTGGCTTCACTAGCAAAGGAAGGAGGGAAATGTCCAGAGGGAAACACAAGAGACACTGTGGAGCGCTGAGAGTGTGCAGGAGGGAGGTGGATTACACAGATGTGTTCCCTCACAGTTATTCACGGAGCTGACACAGGACCTGCATACTGTGTTCATGTGGAGTGGTGTAACTTAAGAAGCTTTTTGAAAATGGGGACTGTAACATGTGCCAGTGAGATAGAGAAAGCTGATAACCTATAATCCTGATAAAATATATAATTAATGATTATATATTAAAAAAGAACATATGAAAATGATTCAAACTGATTTTAATAGACACTAAATGGAAAAACTATTATAAATGTGAATTAAATCTTCTCTTCATAATGCCCTCCTTATCTACCAAAAGGTTTATCATTAGTTTTCCACTCATTTTTAATTTGAAAAAAATTTCAACAGAAACAATGATCCAGGTGTGATGGCACACATCTGTTACCCTAGCACTCTGGGGAGCCAAGGCAGAGTTCCAAGTTCCAACCCAACATCTTAGCAAGACCCAGTCTCAAAATTTAAAAGTAAAAAAGGGCTGGGGATGAAGCTCAGTGTAAAGGCCCTGGATTCAACGTTTGGTGACACAAAAAAATCTGAGAACAATACCGGATTTTTTTTACACAAGTACCAGGGATCGATCTCAGAACCTTGCACTTGCCAGGAAGGTGCTTATGCTGCTGAGCTATCTCCCCAGCCCACAATAATAGACTTGAACTATCAATTTAAGACAAATTACTCTTAATATAGAAGAGATGGCAATAATGCTCAAAACAAAAGCATATGCTTCTGTTTTAAGTTTTCTTTTCCTTTTTTTTTTTTAATAGTCCTTTATTTATATCCCCCTTTTATACTTTTGTTTTGTCAGAGAAGGGTGTTCCACTGCAGTTAGGGAAGCTGTATTTGGAGAAGTCTTTGAAGGACCTTTTCATACCTGATGCCAGACCAATGATTGTAGGTACATGAATTTAGCAAAATAACCCAATATAGTCCAATTGTCCATAACAGCAGTGGGCTATAGAGGATTTCAGAAAATGGAAAGATATTTCATGCTCCTGGATAGGAAGAACCAACATCATGAAGATGGCCATACTCCCAAAATTGCTGTACAGATTTAATGCAATCCCTATCAAACTGCCACCAACATACCTCCCAGACATAGAGAAATAATTCCTAAAATTTATTTGGAACCACAAACGACCTAGAATAGCAAAGGCAATCTTGGCCAATAAAGACAAGGCAGGAGGCATCACAATTCCTGACTTGAAATTATACTACAAAGCCACTGTGATAATATCAACATGGTATAGGCATCAAAATAGACCTAAGGATCAGTGGAATAGATTAGAAGATGCAGAAGCATCTACAATCACACTCTGCCATCTGATCTTTGACAAAGGGCCTAAATAAGCTCACTGGAAGAAAGACAGCCTCTTTAACAAATGATGCTGGAAAACATGGCTTTCTACATGCCAAAAACTACAACTTGACCCAGCTATATCACCATGCACTAAGTTAAAGTCAAAATGTATTAAAGATCTAAACATTAAAAGAGAAACACTCAATCTCCTGGAAGAGAAAGTAGGAGGAACTCTTGAAGACATAGGGGTAGGTAAAGAGTTCATGAACAAACATATATTCGCACAGGAAGCTCTTGAAAGAATCAACAAATGGGATCAACTCTTCTTAAGGAGCTTCTGCATGTCAAAAGAAATTGTCAACAGAGTGAAAAGACAACCCACAAACTTTGAA
>PVKA01021330.1:0-38809 GCA_004027165.1 Ctenomys sociabilis | reverse complement strand
CATCGTGAGCCCATAATATTAAGCTGAGCTGTAAATGGATATAGTCGACAATTTCTTTGAATAACTCCCTATGGTTGCAGAATGCTGGACTGTGTTGGATTGTGGTGTCGAGTTCAAGCACCTAAGGTAGTTGAATGTCAATGGAGTGCCCACTTTTGACAGGTGTAGACAAAGGAAGGGTTGTAGAAAGAAAAAATCAGGATGTGTGTGTGTAGACAGTACAGTTGGGATAGATAACGCTGTGCTTCTACGTAATTCTACGAGAGGCAAGATCTGCACTAATGGTGGTTGGACAGGATATTATGTCGGCTTTTAGTGCTATGGTCATCCACTAGGTAAATAATTATTGAATTTTTGATATAATTCAGCTATAAAAAACCTGTAAATATAATATCATGTATGCACCTTGTACAATACCAAAACGTTATGAAAACAATTTGCAATGTATTAATTCTTCGACTCTGTATGGTTAAGGTGTTTTGAAACTGTCTGATTGACATTTGTATTTTAATAAAATAAAAATAAATGGAAAAAAAATCAAAGAAAGAAAAAAATTCAAAAAAAAATCTGTAAGTATAATATCATGTAGGCACCTTGTACAATACCAAAACGTTACGAAAACAGTTTGCAATGTATTAATTCATCAAATCTGTATGGTTAAGCTGTCTTAAAAATGTCTGATTGACGTTTGTATTTCAATAAAATAAAAATAAATAAATAAAAATAAAAAAATAAAAAAAATAAAAATAAAATAAATAAATAAGCATCCTGGACTAACGTTCCCCTTGAGGAAGCCAAGATGAGTCACTAATCCAACCACTGCAGGGTACTGAATAAACTCCTTTTCTATATTCATGCTCACTTGGTATATGATTCACTTTACCGTTTGGCCCTAGAGAAAACGAATATTCCCTGAGCAATTGGGCTTGTACCCTTCTTGGTTGACTATAGTTTTATGCCACCTCATGCCCACGTGAGCAAGTTCCCATGGTTTCTACCTTAGACCTGCCTCACCTTGTGGGTTTGATTTATGAACCAAGAAAAAAAGGCAGATTCCTGGGCAACCAGCTTGGGTCCCCTTCTGTCCCTCTGTCCAACAAAAGCTTTCTTTCACCCAACAAAACTGTATTCTGCTCTTAACCTGTTTGTTCCTAAAATTCGCTCTTTGTTTTAGAGATGACAAACTCATCCCATCTGTCTTTCAGGTTTGGGAGTTTCATTGCCCTGCATCACTGACACTAAATCATGTCTTGCCCCCAAAAAGAAATAATTATAAGCATAAAAAAAGACTACACTTTGAAAACGTAATACTAAAATCACAAAATGTCTAAGATTTTAAAACAATATTCATTTTATCACCAGGACTGCATTGTGAAGTTTGGTCAGTAGCAGGAGCAGAGAGCGGACCCCAGAGAGCCCTGAGCAGCCCCATCGTCACCGCTGCAGGCCTAGTTGCCATCACGCACTGGGAGGAGCCTCAGCCGCAGCAGCAGCCCCATCCCCATCCCCATCACCACAAACATGAGCAGCGAGGCCCAGACCCAGCTGCTGCCCGCGACCCACTGCCCCCACCCTCCCCACCTCCCCAAGACCTCAGTGCTGCTGACAAGCCCGGCACAGCCAGCAGCAGTGCAGGGAGCAGCAGCCACACATAGGCAGCACCTACTGCGAGGGAGAACAAGGCCACCGCAAGGAAGTTTTGAGCGCAGTAAAGTGGTTCATTGTTTGGAACAGATAAGGTTTCATCTACAGGAATGACACCAAGGAAGACGGATTTGTACACCAGACGGCCACGAAGAAGAATAACCCCAGGAAGGACCCTCCCAGTGTAGGAGATGGAGAGACTGTGGAGTTTGACGATGTTGACCTACAAAAGGGTGTGGTGGCACAAATGTCACAGGCCCTGGTGAAGTTCCAGTTCAAGGCTGTAAATACGCACCAGACCGTAACCATTATACATGCTATCCATGGCGTAGGGGTCCTCCGCGTAATAACTAGCAGCACTGCCAGCATAGTGAGAGTCAGAAAAGAATCGGGATCGGAGAGCACTCTAGGAGGCCGGCCCAACCACCTCCACCCTACCACAGACAAAGGTTCTCACCTTACGATGTGCAGTGACCCTACAGGTGTTGCCCACAGTACTCCCGCCCTCCTGGACAATGAGAAGTGATGGAGGGTGCTGAGATCCAGGGTTTGAGAGAACAAGGTAGACAAGGGGACAGAATATGTATCGAGGTTTTAGACCATGATTGCGAAGGGGCCCTCTTCGCCAAATACAGCCTAGAAAGGATGGCAACGAAATACATAAGGAAAATCTAGATGAGACCCAAGGTCAGCAGCCACCTCAACATCGTTATTGTAGCATCTTCAATTCCTAACCCAGTTGTCAAAAAAACCCTGAAGTATAAGATCACAAAGAGACAAATGCATCCCATGCACAAGCAGAGAAATTTTCCCTCCAGAAGATGAGTGAGGGAGGCTGAGTAAATGCCAGCTTAGCATCTCTACCACCATCTGGTTTAGTCATCAAGCATGAAAGAAACGAATAGGAAATTCCACCAATAAGAAAGGAACAAAAGATTGGAACTGAAGACCTTTTTGGCTTTTTGCCCATGGACCAGATAACTAGCACTATCTGCATTGTCTATGTAACATGCTGTTTTTATTATTTAGAGCTGAAAACATCGCATTTTGGTAGTGACAAACGTGTTTTTTTTTTTTTTTTCAAAGCATGGATTTTCTCAATGCAACTTTAAATTTTTTAAAACTGCTTCATATCTGGTCAAGTTGAAAGTTTCTTTTAAATAATTTTATTGAGAAAAAAGTTGCAATGAAACAGCTTCAAAATAGGTTGGTAGGAGAGTTTCAACAGTTAATACATTGTATATTGTTTTCTTTGTAGTAGTCATTCATAGCACAGGAGAACTTCATTCTGAATAGGTCATGAAAATTTACAACTTGATTTTTGAAAAAAAAAAAACTCAACAAACTGCAAGCACCTGTAAAGGTCTTAAATAATTAAAAACAAAAACACAAAATTAAATTGCCTCCCTTTAGTGCAACTCTATACTGATCTCCCTGATTCAGCCATCGTAGTTCTTGGATTCCAAGAATCCCCTCCCACAACTGGACTAATTCTTTTTTTCACAGGAGCGCGGGGGGAGGGTGGTGTGGCTCCCTCACCCGCACTAGGGTTGGGACTGGTACAGTATGTGGTGCCAGCGATTGAACCACAGACTCTGCACGCTTGCCTAAGCTAGCCTAAGCTTGCACTTTAGACTGCAGAGCTCTTTCCAGCCCTGGACTGTAATTTTCTTTTTTTTTTTTTTTTTTTTTTTTTTGTCTTTTTGAGTCAGGGTCTCACTATGCAGTTCAGGCTGGCCTTAAGCTTACTTTATAGCTCAGGCTGGTCTCGAACTCACAACAATCCTCCTGCCTCAGCCTCCCGAGTGCTGGGATTACAGACATGCACCACCACGCCCGGCTTGGACTGTAATTTTCAATAAAATATATAAAACTTTAAAACAACGGATCATACACAACAAATGCCACATAAAATACAGTGCATACACAAATTGGTCTCACTATATGTTTAATGTCCACACTTCAAAATGTCTGTACAGTGCTGTGCCTACCCCAACCCTTTTTAATAGTGTTTACAGATTGCAAAAAAGAAAAAAAAAAGAGGAGTCTCCACATGAATTTCCACAGTGGCTGCTCTAGGCTACATTCCCACCACCAGTGGGAAAGGTTGTTCTTTCACTACAGTCTCTACAGCATTTGTTATTAGTTGATTCTTCTATGATAGCCATTCTTTCTGGGGTGAGATGGTATCTCAACAGTGCCTTAATTTGCTTTTCTCAAATGGTCAGTACCGTGGAACATTTCTCATTCCATTCAATGCAGCTATTCCACTTTTGGTTATTTTCCCAATAGAACTGAAAACATCAACAGACAGTGATATATCTGCACCCATATGTAGAGGAGCACAATTTATTATAGCCAAATCTTGGAAACAAGATGCCCACCCCCTGTGGAATGGATGAGAAAGATGTGGTGTTCTTACACAATGGTGTATTGCTCAGCCATAAAGAAAGACAAACTCAAAAACTTTATGGGTGTTTGATGCACTAGAGGCTACACTCATAAAAGAAATGAATCACAACTACATATATTGTACATCATATTTTCTCCCTAGGGTAAGTTTATGAAAGAAATGAAACCTGAAAGATATCCTTGCTGTAGTAAAACAAAAAGTAATTGAAGACTAAGCAATGAAGATGAGGGGAATAAGAAAAGACAGGAGAAAAGAAAGGGAGGAAATGGGCATGTACATATCCAGGATGGCTGAGCTGACTACACTGATAATTTCCATAAGTTATTTGAAAATATTAGTTAATGTGTAGAATTTTCAACTTGACTCAGTGTATATGCTGATGTCTGATTTACTCAACCACACTGAGGACAGCAAACTGTAATATAGAAACCATGCTTGAATACTTCTCATGATGCTCTTTTAAATGTGTACTGTTTCAAATGTCATATCAAATGTTATTAACGTCTCATGACAATAAATTTTAAAAAAATAAAAAACATATACCTATAAGAAAAAAATTAAGTTTTCCTCAAAGCAAGTGGCAATTTTCACTTATGTGTTCAAACTTGTCAAACTATGTCTGTTAATCTGAGCAACAGAATGGATGATGAAAATAGATACCATAACAACCATTGTTTTTTTTTTTTTTTTTTTTTTTTTTTTTGGTTGTTGTTGTTCTGTTTTTTTGGTACAGGGTGTCTACAGCCCACATTCATAGTGATGCTGCTGCTTTCTGCCTCCTTAGTGCTGGGATTACAGACATGCACCACCACGCCTGGACTGCATCGCTGGCTCAGTGCACCTGAAGGCGGGATCAGCACTGCATATGGAATCAGGGGTCCAACCCTGGTCTCTGCGCTTACCTAAGCAAGCACTTAGTCTGCTGAGCTATACCACCAGCAACAACCATTGTTAATTAGCTATTTTTCTTTTGAAGACCTGTAACACATTTATTGTTGTGTGCTGCCCTGTTTGTATATTTGTCTCTGCTATTTGTTTTTGCTTTTTTTCTTGCACTTGAAAATGAAATAAACTTTCAAAGGCAAGAAACAACAGCCAGCTTCCATGGCCCGTGCCTGCAATCCAAGCACTTGGAAGGATGGAAAGGCCAGAAAGCTGGAAGGCCGAGACAGGAGTGGTTGCTGCACACTCCAGAGTACTCTAAGCTAAATGTGAGCTCACAGCCAGCCTGAACAGCACAGTGAGAGGCTGTCTCATAATGGGAAAATAGAAATAAGGAAAAGATACAACAGCAAATGAAAGTGACAAAAATCTCATAAAAATATAATGCATGCACATATTATTTTACATGTATTTTAGGACCTACACAAATAAATCTCTCTCTCTATTTCTCTCTCTCTCTCTCTCTCTCTCTCTCTCTCTCTCTCTCTCTCTCTCTCTCTCTCTGTCTCTCTCTGTCTCTCTCTGTCTCTCTTGTTGTCTGTATATCTGTTGTCTACCTGGCTTTCAGGACAGAGTTAGAGATGCGATTCTCACAGAATGGGAGGGTGATCATACGAAAGCAGTGGCTGAGGGCAGGCAGGGTGGTGCTGAGATGGGAACCTATCATTCCCGCCGATATCCAAGCATATGCCATTCAGAGCTCCTGCATCTCTCACCAGAACAACACACATGGTCCTCAGGATAAACTTGGTCTGCCAGACTCCTCTCAGCCCCAGTCCTTTCAGCTGCCTTATGCTTGTGACTTACGATGAATGTTTCTATACAGAGGACAAGGACACCCAGTTGGCTATTATGAGACTCTTCAAGGGGGTCTTCAGGCTCCTTCTGAGAGACAAGGAAGTTCTGGAAACCAGTGGTGGAGATCACAGCATGGTGAAAATGAGCTCTCATGAGAAAATGATGAGTGATCATGGAAAGAAGGCTAACCAGAAGGCCCTTTTTAAAAATAGATTTTCAGAGGACTGAGGAGATGGCTCAGTAGAATAAGCACTTCACTGGCAAGCAAAAGGGCCTGAGTTCAATCCCCAGTTCTACAAAAAAAAAAAAAAAAAAAAAAATTAAGTATAGTAGGTGCTGATCTTTTCAGACACTTTAGATTATACTGATTTCGATCTTGTACTGTCTTTGTGTAATGCTTAGTTCTCAATCTCTACAGGGCCTGTTCTCACTGCCAAGCTGAAAAACTGCACTTTTCACCAGGCTAAACTAAGAGACAGGCAGAAAGCACAAGCCAGGCAAATTTCTGCATTATCCCTTGCTGGGCTCACAATTATATCCGTCCTCAGCAAAGCGTTATTTTCTGTTCAGGCTACAGTTTTGTTTCATTCCCTTACACAGTGCCTCACCTTAGAGATATTTTTCATGGAGAACTTGACAAACTCTTCTCAGTACACATGAGCCGCCAGCCCCGCTGCTTTGCTAGAATGGTGGCCGCTTCTAAACAGGGGAGCTTAGTGTATCCTTGTGTTTGTGTTTGTGGTTCTGCCCCATCTGTTACAGGTAGAGCAGGAATAGGACAATCCAGACGCTCTAGTTTCCCCTGTTTTATTTGCATTTTTAGCTCAGCTTTTTAAAATATTTTACTCATTTTAATGATAAATACATGTAAAATAGCAATGAAACATCTTCAAAACAAGTTATTAGAATAGTTATAATAATTAATACATTGTATATTGTTGTCTTCATAGTTATTAAAAGGAATAGATGTTGATATGGTATCTTATCTAAACAATATATATATGTATATATATATATATATATATATATATATATATATATATATATATATATATTTTTTTTTTTTTTTTTTGTCTTTTTGAGACAGGGTCTCACTATGCAGTTCAGACTGGCCTTAAGCTCACTTTGTAGCTCAGGCTGGTCTCAAACTCACAACAATCCTCGTGCCTCAGCCTCCCGAGTGCTGGGATTACAGGCCTGCGCCAACATGCCTGGCTTCTTATCTAAACAATATTAGTGCAAACTTTCCTTCACATTGAACTAAGATAAAGAAACTGTATATCTGTCCTAATTATCTTTTACATACTTATACTTATTTTCACCACAAAAAGGTCCTTTATTTATATCCCCCCCATTTTGGGGGGGTGTTTGTTTTGTCACAGATGGGTGTTAAATTGCATTTAGAGAAGTTGTATTTGGAGAAGTCTGTAAGGGACCTTTTTATACTTAAAGCCAGTCTAAAAATTATAGCTTATGAATTCAGCAAATGGTATAACAATTATTGGTATACTCCCTGAAGTAAATGTTTGCCAAACATATGTTATTACAGAGACAAGAAGAAAAAAATGTCACAGGATTGTCCTGCTACAATATAGTATATGGTTTGATGTTTCAATTGCTGTGTAAAAATGTGTAATTGTTTTGTTCATAATCTATAGGGAATTAAATTCTAGAATATCTATGCTTGTTGGAAAATAGTAGCTTCCCCTCTTTTACATCATGAATGCCTGACAGAAAAAAGGTGTGCCATGCATACTAAGCAGGGATGCTTTCCCTGTGGTCTTCAGGGAATGCTATCAGGCCTACTCACCTAAGCAGCTGGTGCAGGTGGCCTTTGAGGAAATAAGTACAGTCCACGTAGAGCTCCTGGAGGCCGTTCAGCTTCTGAAGATGAAGAATGAGCTCCTCAACTCGCTCCAAAGTGCTGCTCATGGTGTTATAGCATGCAGTAGTAAATGAAGAAAGCAAGGTGTTTATGTTAGGATTTCCTATCTAACCCAATAAAGGAGCAAATGAGGTCAAGTTTTCATACTCACATGGTTGTGCACTTCCACCCCCTGAACATATTTCAGCTCCAGCATCGTGAGGACATCCAGGGAGAAATCAAAGGCCATCTGGTAAATCTCCATCTTCCTACAACACAGGTGGTCCTAATGTCTTCTGTCCTGGAATCACTGAAAGAGATAGGCTTGGAATCCATTTAAGCTCCACTCATACAGAGGGCTGAAGTTGCCTTCATCAGCCAATATGGCCTGGAAACAACAAGATCATCCATGATCCAGTCCCAACATTTGGTATCCAGCACCCAGTCATGGGTGATGGCTCTGGGCTGTACAAGACCTGGTATTCATCCTTGAAATCCAACCTGTGCTCCTTTTATGCATCTTGTGCATAAGATGCTCCCATATGTCTCCTCCTTTCACGTTCTGCCATCTCTTAATTAAAAGTCCAGTTCATGCTATGAGGGACACATCAGACTCCTCCCGTCATCCCCACACCCACCTATACACCCTCGCTATTACGAAGCCTCTCTGAGGTGGTGCTCAGGATGGCATGGCCTCTGTGATCCTCTTATATCACAGCTTCAGAGCAGCTGCGTACCTCAGCCCCATTCTCCATGATCCCAGTTGTCATTCCTCAGGCTCTCTGAATCCTCCATCTCTGGTTCCCTGGCCATATCCAACTTGGGTGAATCTTCTGGACTAGCAGTGCATCCAGCTCAATTTCAATGCATGTAGATGGCTTCTCCAGCTGGAGACTTTGTGGTTAAGGTTGTAGGATGCCTGAAATCCTCTGCTCTAGCAAGTACCACAAAGTGAGACAGGGCAGGCCTTCAGCACCACATCCAAGGCATCATTGTGCTCCCGCACAAAGGAATCCAAGAATAACTCAGGGAAGATCACAGCTGGCAGGGCTTGAAAAGCACTCTTGAATCTGGTCTCACGCTTCAGCAGGCTCTCCTTGGCCAGCTCCTAGAGGTCGTAGACTCATTCTGATAGATGTGTAAGAACTCGCACCCTGAGGAACATCCGGAAAGAGGCATTTATTGAGGCCATGTTCAAGAGATGCGTCATGATCAAGGAGAATAAACCTGGACCAAATTCTAATTTGTGTAAGATGGAGCATTTCTGAGCTCTCCATTGCATCTCTTATCTTCCGTGGCCTCAAGGCCACAAATCTGCCACACTCATGGCCCAGATACTGCATCCCTTCCACTTCTAAGTGCTTTTCCTCTTTATTGAAACCCTATTGGGAGTGGATATGAATGCTCAGTAGTGCCCAGCATTGGCTATTGTTTTCAAAGGTCATTGAATAATACCAATGGAAATATCATCTGGCAAAAACCATTACCTTCTGCATTCAAATAATAACCCTAGCTTAGGAACAGTGTGGAGACTATAAACTTCGTGCCTGTGCTGTTTTATAAGGAGGAAAACACAATGATCAGACCTATGTGACAATATACGGTCATCACAACTTTCAGTAACAGGAATGCTTCGAACTAACACTCTTGCAATTCCCAGAGGAGCTATATTTTAAAGAACTGGACTCTGAAATTAATTTCAGGTTAACAATTTTAGATTATCAAGAAAACAGAAGTATAGGATGTGGAGGAAAATCTCTGAGAAAAGTAGCCCTTATCTTTTGATCACATTCTGGATCATTAGCGGAAAATATTGTAAAATGTTAGACCAACTATGTCAAATCAGAAGGACTTCGGAAACAAAAGTGTCCTTTGTATTTAGCCCAGTGGAAAGCTCTAAGATGACTCCAATGAAAGTGAGTGAACTGGAAAGAGAAAGTGAAGGAAACTTTGAGATAATACATGGAACGAGAAATTTAAAGGATGGGAGGGATGGAACAATATGTAAAATCTCTATTCTGCTGTGAATTCTGGGGTTTAAACCTCAGTGATGATAAACCTCAGGGCCTAGGGCTGGCAAGATAGCTCAGCAGTCCAAAGTGCCTGCTTAGGCATATTTAGGCACAAGCGAGGACTGCTTAAATCCCCCGACCACATAATGCACCAGCTGCCCCTCCATCCCCCTCCCAGGGCAGGTTGAGGGTACCACAGAAAAAGAAAAATACAACTCAGGGCCTTTTATTGTCAGTTAATGCAGTTTCACAAGCTCCAAGCTGGAAACCAGGTAAAATGATCAAGGAGGAAACCAGACGATGCTTCTGCAGCTCTTATTTCCAATTCTTCCATTTCATTCATCTACACATTAATCTCCAGCCTAAATTCACATGGAACAATTGAAATTCCTAATTTTGGTCCTACGCAGACTAAAGTCCAAAAGGTCATTTCTACACTCAACTCAAAAGATTCTCCAAGATAGCTGCTGGATGCTGTCCAACCTGTCCATTCTCACTCCGAGTAAAACAAACTTCTGGGATCCTGGTGCCCAGAAGGAAGCGTACGGTATGAGGACCCAACTAGATCGGTATACGTACATGTGTGGAGCAGTGCGTAGGCCATAGGTTTCCATGTGGAAACAGAAAGCACAGTGAGGAACACAGAACCAGACTGTCTCAGCATGGTTGGTGGGCTGCTTGATCCTTCTCATCTCATCCTGAAGCTGGTAACACAACCTTGTATAGGATCAGAGTACATCTCCAGTCTTAATGTTCTCAGCCTGGCCATGTGGCACAGCAGGCTCTGGAGGGTGACTACAGACATGGAATTCCACATGTAGCTGAGCTGGGAGCAGTGGCAGAAAGGTCCAGAGCTGGGCATCTGCAATCCCACAGGCCTGCAAGTGTAGGCTGGTCAGTGTGTCTGCAAGGTTATCCAGAAGAAGTTGGACTGGATTGAGAGTAAAACGAGTTGGGCTGATACCGTACAGAGTGAAGTGTTTCAGGTGTCTGATGCTCAGACACTGTGCCAGATGCTTCCAGTCAGACTGTGACAGTGGGCAGTAAACCAATGACAGTTTCTCCAAGGGTGATGCCAGGGATCTATGAAGAGACCAAGTAATTAGATCTGCAGTTAGGGCTTGAATGAGCTGTAATGGGTGTTGGCAAACAAGATGGACCAGGTATTATTTGAGTCTCCCAAATTCAGCCTGAGGTCATGTGCCATGGCTTGGTCAGGTGGCTGTGCTGCTACAGTTCACTTTCTTTTCTCCAATGAAAAAACAACACCTTTCTCCTGATGAATCCAGTAGGCAACTGGTAAGATATAGCCACATTCAGTGGACTTGTTACAGTGGTCTATGGAGTCTGTGACCTTATTCTAGCCCTGCACGCCTGCTCTTTGCCACTTCAAACTCCTTCATTTCCCCTCTGGTCATCACTGCACCATGCAGGAGAGGATTATGATCCCAATGGGAAGAGAATCAGAGAGACAAAGGGCATTGCTCAGCCTCAGGGACATTAACTGCAGAAGGTGGGATACACCTAGTGGGAGAGAAAAAGAAGGAGGCCTATGGACCTCACACCCCACAGTCTCTAGCAGTAGGCACTGAGCTAGATCCAAGAGAGGAATTGGAAACGGAAGGGGAACTGTATGTCATAGGAAGAGGAGGAGAGTGCAAGTGATATATGGGATGAGAAAGGCAGAGGAGACAAGGACACCAGCCAGCATTCCAGGTATGGAAACCTTTGCAGGAGTCAAAGCCACCCCAGCCCTGCAGAGCTCAATGACAGGCTCACAGTCTCTCCCCATCTCTTGAGCAAGTGGCTCACACACTGAAGGTGCGAGGTGTATTCTTGTCTTCCCTCACTGCCATCTATCTTGTTTCTTACTCAGCATCTTGCCCAAGATGTGCATTCTAAGCTATATGTCACACTGCTAAGTTTATTGTATATGATCTCGGACTTCTGGTATACTAGCACTGTGGCTGTTTCCAGTATGTCTTCTCCAAGATAGTGCCTGTGTGACACTTTTCTGTAGAACTGAGGAGTAAAAAGTGCAGAAAACCAATGGTATAGCATTTGGTCTCTGTCACATGACATGGTGGTGTCACATTGCCCGTGATCATGAATTTTTCTAGAGTAGATACTAGCTCTTCTGACTCTATATGGAGAGTCCAATGCCTTACCTGAGCACCTCGTCCAGGTGGTCTTCCAGGAAGGAGACAGAGTCCATATAAATCTCCTGCAGACAGGGAAGCTTCAGGAACTCAGAGGTGATTTCAGTGAACAACTGCTCTCATTTCTTTGTGGAAATATTGGCCAGATCAGAGATGTCACAGAGAATTAGTTTGTGAAGTTTTCTCATCAAGTAAGGGGCAATATGAGCCAGGGTGGAGAGATTCCAGTAGCCACCCACATCCACCTCCTCCACAGAATCAAGTTCAGTAATTCTAAGACATCTGTGATCATTTGAAAGCATGTGGCTTTAATCCACAGCTTTGGACAGACCAGCTGCCCTAGATCTCTCCTCTCCTGAACCCACCTGTAGAGGCAAGATTGACTAGAAAGAGGACCCAGACAATCTTCATCGATCACCAGATCAAACATCACCTTAGGGACACGGCTTTTGCTGTGCATGGCCCAGCTGATGCTTTTTTCCTCCTCTGGATGGCATCTGAGCTGCAAGCTCCAAGCTGATTTCCAGCCCAGACTCTCCAGATGCTTTGGTGCACATCACGTGTATCTAACACTTGCAATTTCAACCTCCTGTGGATGAATCAGGAATGGGTCTGTAACTGAGAACAGGACAGTTTCCCCATGTGACTTCCTCATCATTGTGGTTAGGTGCTGTTCTCTACTCCTCCCGGGATGAAGAATTCTGTTTTTCATTTTCCTTGGATCCAGCCCATTCCTTTATCCTGGTACCTCTGGGAGGAGTCAGGCACCTTTACTCCTTGCACTGCTACCTCCAGCATTAGCTGTCCTTCCATTGGGCAGTGAAGTCCCCCATAGCTCAGCAATGCCCAAGGCTTCTCTGTCCTCCACAGTCAGCATCAGAAACTCATGCTTCACCCTACAGCACCCACTCTCCCTGTCACATTAGACCCTTACTGGAGTTTGAGGGCCTTCCCATCAGGATCCCTGGGTTAAACTCACCTGGAACAAGCTTTGTGGCTCAGCAATATATCAAGCCCATCCAACACAGATTGGAATATCCTTTTCTGCATGAGGACAACATGCAGGTGCTTGTCCAATATTCCTGCTTTCCTCCTGGCCATCAGGGTTCCCAGAGGCTGGGTGAGGTAGCGCCAGGAGGGCACTATGGTCTTCAGGACCTGTGTGTTTCCCTTGTTGAAGCCTCCATGAACACTAGTGGGAAAAGCTTTCCTGGCAAATGCTCTATGGCTTCCATGGCCAGAGCCTTATCCCTCTGCAAGCTATCAAATGCCAGGTGCAGTGATCCACATGCAAACTGAGTGCTCATCCTTGTGAATCTGGAAGGCCACAGGTGCTGTGCAGCACTTGGGAAAGAAACATCTTTTGAGGCAAGGCTGAGACTCCCTTCTCACCCATCATGAATCCAAAACAATCGGGACTGAATATGGTAAGAAAATGCTGAGCTTATCCTATAACTTCTTTGCGTTTATGGACACAAAGCATCACTTCTGGATATAATGACACCAGCAAGCATGTCTGATAGCATCCAGATGAAGCGGCTTGTGGGAAAAGCATTCATTTCCAACTGCCACCCCCAAAAATCTGAGCCAACGGGGAATTTGGATGAGCAATCTCAAACTGACTCCACTTGTTGTGAGAAAATATTCTGATCCTCACTCAGAAGAAAGATAACAAAGGAAATGTAAAAGTCACAGGCTCAGGCTGTCATTTATCAGTTTTTTACAGTTCACTTGACTTAGAAAAATGAAACAGATGATGAAATAAATGCCACGACATTTCATTTCAAATAACTTAAAATTATGTTTTTTTTTCTCCTTCCCCATGTTGGCAGGAAGAGACAGGTGTGCTCTCTCTGCCTCACTTTTGGTTCCCTGGCTCATCCATCACCTGTCAGTGGAAACAGAGACTCAGGGGATGAGCACTAAGTGGAGAGAGCAGCTGGCTTGGAAAATTCTTAGGCAGTGAAACCTCTTTTGAATGAAAATACAGGATAACCTCCTGAAGTCTTAGTGTAGAGTGTAGGGCTTCTGTCATTTCAGACTTGTTC
Source organism: Ctenomys sociabilis (assembly GCA_004027165.1). Classification (NCBI taxonomy): domain Eukaryota; kingdom Metazoa; phylum Chordata; class Mammalia; order Rodentia; family Ctenomyidae; genus Ctenomys; species Ctenomys sociabilis. The sequence goes on along the minus strand of PVKA01021330.1, from coordinate 24,929 downwards.
TTTAAAACTTAGCTCATATTTGCTGGCAGAAACCCTGCGTGATTTACTGAAATCTCAACTGCCCTCTGCAATTCCTTTATAAAAGAACATTAGCACACACCTATCCCAATAGTGTTCTTCATTCCTTCTTGCCACTGATGGGAGGCTGCACTGTAACCCGTCATTTTCACCAGCCCTCCTACTCCACAGCAGATTGTCATATGCCATGTAGTTGTGTCAACTGTTCATGCCTTCGTTCTTGAAGCCAAATACACCTATGGTCCTGCCAACCCAACCTGCACCTTCTTTTGATTTATTAATACAATATTTATTTAAATGAGATAACTGTGGCAGATAGAGTGTATTTAGGTTTTTAAAATATCAATATAGACATCTATGGGCATTCTTCTCACATCTAGAATTAATGGGTTTTCACCATTCCCAAGTGTTCTAGGAACATAAGCACCATAAATCTCAGGAATACTCTGCACAAGAATTTTAGACTCGAGGAGGTGGGGCTTGAAAGATGTGACAGCATTTTAGGAAAAGGAGAAAAGAATAAATTATCTAAACAGAACAGAAAGTGTGTGCATAACACAATTTATGTTGGCCAGCAAATTAGCTCAGCAGACTAAGACCACCTGCATAGGAGAACACTGTGGCAGGGGTCAGATTGATAGCCTGCCATGCTGAGCCCCCCCACCAGGGCAGGTTGAGACAGTGATAGAGACTGGGTGTGGTGCTGTGCACCTATAATCTCAACACTTGGGAGCCTGAAAAGAGGATAATCACTATGAGTCAGGTCTGCATAGCTAGATCCTATAAACCCTGTACTAAATACATTTTTAAAAAAAAAACAACTTATAGAAGAATGTTGCCTTGGACTGTGGAAATTTGTAAAACAGGTGTAACCTCAATTCAAAATAGTAACTGGATCTCAAGAATTCTTTGAAGAAAATTCTACTGTGATTTTCTACTCAGATTTAGAAATTAGGATGAAGGGGCAAGGAGAAATCTCAGCTGATTAAGGTGTCTGCAAGCAGCCACTGGGACCTGGGGCTGTATCCCAGGTCATGCTGTCCCTGCCCCCTGGGCCTGCTGAGATGGTAATTGAGCCTGGTCTTGGTGGTGTGCCCCAGCAATTTGGAAACTATAAACAGGAGAATCACGAGTCTGATTCAGCACCAAGACTCTAAAATCCCTGTAGAGGGTTCCCTAAAATACAAAAAGAAAAAAAAAAAAAAAAGAATTAGGGTGAAGGACAGGAAGGGAATTGTGTGGCCTTGAGTAGAGGATTGCACCTCCAGCTGTGCACTCACCTAGAACTCCGGAGGCCTCCTCAGCACCTCCCTCAGTAGGTCATGGCCCTGTGACATCAAGGCAAGAAGGGTCTGAGGCACTGCCTAGGTTTGCCCCTTTAGTTTCCTGCTGTCAGCCAGGATTGGTGGCCACACCTCTAATCCCAGAACTAGGGAGGTGAGGATGGAGGGCCAAAGAGCATTCATTCCAAGCCACCCTGCCTTTGTCTTAATTTTAAGGCTCACCCAGCCTGGGGACAAAATAATAAGCAAACAGAAAGGTAAAAACCTTCAGTTTCCTGATACCTTCCTCTAAGCACTGCTTATGTGTTTGCCTCTGAAATATCACTACAGCTCCAAGTCCTTGCTGTTGATACCAAGCCCTTCAGTATAACCTCTCATAGATACAACCCATAAAGATTTGTCTGTTTAGTACAAATGTCGGTCAAAGTCTGCAGGAACGTAATTCCCTTCATCCCTTCCTGAAAGTCCAAACCATTGCACACAGCTGTGAGGTTTCTAGTGATGGATGATGAATTTCATGCAGCAAATACTAAGACTGCATTAAAGGTCAGGAAATGCAGTGATGTGGATTCCCACACATTTTCCTCATGTGAGTGAAACTTACCACCTGTGCAGATGGGCACGAGGAGGTCCACATTTTTTGTTTCATTGTGTTTTTAGAGACCAGGTTCATAAAGTACTTTGGGTTAGCCTTGAACTTAATACACAGCCCATGCTAGCCTCAAGTTTATCGCTATACTCCTGCCTCAGCCTGTAACTGCTGGGATCACACACACACTTGGCTTGCCACTTTAAACACTATTGCGTAGGTGGTTTTGCATTTTGTGTGTGTGTGTTTGAAAATGAACCTCTAATATACAAATTCATACAACCACAAAGTTGATAATGATTTGAGGGAACAGAAGCAAAATATTTAAGATTCCTTAAGCCAGGAATGGTGGTGCTGGACTTAATTCCAGCCTCTGCAGGCTAAGACAAGAAGATCACACATTCTAGTTTGGTACAAGAAACTTGGTGACTTAGTGAGAATGAAACAAAAGAAAATCCTTGGAGTGTGAGGCAGTTTGTATACACCTAAGGAAACAGTGACTGAAAGAGAACCTATGCTTGACACCCTCAAAAGCTAACTGCTGGGAATGTAATAAGTTTTGCTTTAAGATCAGGCACTATTTTAAGTCAGAACCTTCTGAAAAATGTAAGACCATGAGTAGTCACACTCCACTGTAATCCCAATTGTCTGACATGCTGAGGTAGGAGGATATAAAGTATGAGTTCACTCTAGAAAACATGAATCTGAGAAAATACAACATGAAAAATAGCCTGAAATTCACCTCACAAGGGCCTTTGGTTGAAAACCCTACACCACAAAAACAACAGAAAAAAACGTGTAGGTGAGTGCTGATGGAAAGGTATGGCGGAGCAGGTAGGAAATCCCAACACTTCGGAGGCTGAGGAAAGCACTGGTGTGAGTTTGAGGCCACAGGGTCTGCAGAGTGTTTCCCAGATGGGTCTGAATCATACCTTGAGACCTCTTAAACACTGAAGAAGAAAAGCAAATTAGATATTTATAGTATTAATCCATTTTAGCTGAAAGAAAACCCGCAATTTGTGGAAAAATCTAAGCTCACATGTGTGTTCATTTGAATCTCTTCACAAGGACCACTGATGCTGTCCCATTCTGCAGGTCACTAGAGGGAACGGTGAGGGCAGACAGGGTGCCTGTGCTCAAGAGGAGGGTGATTCACCAGCGCTGGGTGTAGGGGCTTGGTGCTCTGCATCAGGAGAATTCAAGCAGGGGCTCTGGGCTCCAGGCTCCTGGAGGCTCCTCAGAGGCTTTTATTGACTTCTGTTGCTTTATCCCTTTAACATAATGTTTTCCTATCAGTGTTAAGTCTGAGCCTCCTCCCAGGTACTCCTGACTTGTTCTCTGCTTTCTCCAGGATTACACTGAGATGGACTCAAAATCCCCATTTGGAGGGCTGGACAAATATCCCAGCAGATTAATGCACCTGATATAGCAGCTTCCTCAGCTGGGATTCCATACCCAAGGTGGGCTGAAGCCTTGATTGAGACTGGGTGTGGTGGCACACGCCTGTAATCCCTACTCTTGGGAGGCTGAACACAGGTGGGTCATTATTAATCCAATTTACATAGTGAGATCCTGTGGACCCTGTGGTAAAATACAACAAAATGTCCCATTAGCATATTTTGAGAACAAATAAGTTCTCAAACTTATTTGGAAACTCATGCACTGACAGACTTTACACTTTTTAGTTTTACTCACACTAGAGCATCGTAGCTCTTTGGGTGAGATGGGGCAAGATATCAGGCACTCTTGACACTGGGCAGAAAATTACCAACCCAACTCAGGTGTGGTGGTACACTCATGGAATCCCAGTACTCAGGAGGCTGAGACAGGAGTATAGCCATATTTTTATTGAGCCATATTTCTTGAGACATTATCGGTATGCAGTTTAGGCTGGCCTTGATCTCTCTTTTTGGAGCTCTCATACTCTTAATGGTCCTCCTATCTCAGCTTCCTGTCTCAACATCCCAAGTCCCGGGCTTATAGGTGTTTATCACCACACCTAGTTACAGCCATAAATTGGAAGTTATGCTGGAGTACATAGTCAATTTAAGACAAAGCTGAAATACTAGAAAGAACTTGTCATAAAAAAAAAAAAAATGCTGGGTTTGGGGAGATAGCTCAGTGGAATAAGCACTTCCCTGGCAAACGCAAGAGCCAAACTTCAATTCCTGGTTCTGCCAAAGAAAAAAAGGGTGGGGGACAGGGGGCTGGTAAGATAGCTCAGTGAACTAAAGCACCTTCTTAGATAAGGCAAATGCAGGAAACACAGTTAATTCCATGCACCAAATGCAATGTCAGCCCCACCCCCAGGACAGGCTGAGCCAGCCAGAGTTGTGAAAGCTTGCAATCCCAGCACTGAGGAGGCTGAAAGCAGGAAGATCACCACATGTCCAAGCTCCATAGTGAGACCATGTAACAACCAAAGCCATAAAAAGAAAATCCACAGAAAAATGGTAACAACTACAATGGGTTCATTTATGATGGGGAGCTGGGACTGGCAAAATCTAGGGTTAGGGGTCAGAGGAAAAGCCTCAGATCTCTCAGTCCCCAAGTGTAGGAAGCTAAATTACGAATACTATATATAGGCAGTCAGACAGGGCTAGGCCTCAAGGAGAGAATATGGAAGACAAGCTAACTTTGCAACTTTGGAAGAGACAAACACTGTTTCTGTGGGCCAGACCTCAGACAAAAGAGTAAACAAATGCAGCCACATACTTCCCTAGGGAAGTGCATCAGGGATTGGTATTCAAAAATGATATCAGTCACCTTGAAAGAGCCCAAATGATTCACTAGCCCAAACCCCAAGAAGAAGAAACCCTGTTAGTGGCTCACTTCCTCATTTGATTCTGACTTAATCAATTTTACCTGAGCAATGGTGCTTGTAATGTTATTGACTGGCCATAGATTTCTCCCACCTCATGCCCACCTAAGTAAGCTCCCACGTTCTCCACCTTAGATCCACCTCACCACAGGATTTTACTCTATAAAACTCTCTGGAAAGGGGCCAGGAAGATAGCTCAGGAGATTAAGCACTTGTGCGTGGCAAATGCAAAGGTCTGAGTCCAATCCCTGGTTCTGCCAATAAATAAATAAATAGATAAATAAATAAATAAATAAAATCTCTGGAAGAAGGGCAGGACAGATCGCTTAGCTGAATACAGCAGCTGCTTTGGCAGAGCACAGGAACTGGGGTTAGATCCACGGCATCTCGTGCTGGGCCCAGGCCCAGGCATGCTGACAAGGTGAGTCTGGTCTATGTGTGAGACCCTGTAGACATTGTAATACATATATTAGGGTTCTTCTTATGTCCCTCTCTCAGATAGGATCTTTTCTTCCACAGACGAATATATTCTGCTTTTAACCTCCATTTATTCCCCAAATTCATACTTCAGTTTAGAGAACACAAACTCATCCAAGTAACTTTTAGCATGGGAATTTCATTCTCCTATGTCACAAGGATGCTGTACAAATGGCAGAATGTGTCCAGGTGTAGCCTGGCTTCCCCTGCAGCGAATGGGCTCCTTTCCGGGAGCTCACAGGTGGATGTGCACTGTAATCCCAGCCCCTAGGAAGCTGACATAGGAGGATCACAAGTCTGAGCCCACCCAAGGTAAACTTTTTTTTTTTTTTTGGAGAACCAGGAAGTAAACTCAGGCTCTTGCCCTTTCCAGGCAAGTGCTTATTCTATTGAGCCATTTACCTGGCCCTGATCCAAGGTAACTTAGAGATTTAGTAAAGTTCTTTCTCAAAATAAATAAAGTAAATTAAAGAGGATCAGGATATAGCTCAGTGCCAAGACCCTGCTTTCTGTCGCCAGTACTGGCAAATAAAGTGGCATCGGTCATGATTGGGAACCCTTCCTCCATCTTCCTCAGTAATCAGTGCATCTTCCATCAGTCAGAAGTGTGTCTCAGAGGCGTTTTCTCTTCCAATATTCTGTGAAAAATGCTGGGCCTCTGCCCCACTGTCGGCAAGATGGGCTCCTAAATGGTCCTTGCGTTAGAAGTCCGCTGCTTGAGTCACCTTTGCCTACATGTTCTGTATTTAACTTCCTGTTTCTACTGAGCCTTAGCTCACTCCTCTCTCACATTCCCTCAGAAAGGATCAGGACCTCCTCATAGGCTGCTGTAAACCTCAATGCCTGCCCAGAATGAAAGCTCCTTCCACAGCTTCATCTGACACATGTTGAGCTTCATCTCTGATGGTGCGGGCCAAGGGGTTGATGCAGCGTTTGAGGCTGCAACTTGAGCAGGAAGCAGGAAGGCTAAGTGAGAGACTGCAGGGCAAAGTGCAGGCTGAGAATATTCCTGGCATGGGAGCAAACAGAAGACCAAAGGAAGAAAGGGGAACCATCGTTGGTCTACCCTGGTACATGATGATCTTTACCCTGTTCAGAGAATGTCTGTCTTCAGTGTCAGTGAGAACCTCCTGCCTACCTGCTCTTTTTCTGAGCCCAAGCAGCTACCTGTCATCCACTATCCACTCCATGGGCCCAATGGCTAGCACCTGTCCATGTCCGTCACTTCTGTCCTGGGTTGGAACTGTCCATCACTCTCTGTGGACAAAGCATGTAATGTCACACAGAACCTCTGCCCTTCAAAACCCAAGCCAGTTCATGTGCCATAAAGCTGCCCTTTCAGAAGTACCTAGTTAGCAGCTTGAGTCTTGTGCAAGGATCCCTGTAGTCATCTAATTCCAGAGTGTGCTTCACAGCCGGGCATGGTGGCGCATGCCTGTAATCCCAGCACTCGGGAGGCTGAGGCAGGTGGATTGTTGTGAGTTCAAGACCAGCCTGAGCTACAAAGTGAGCTTACGGCCAGCCTGAACTGCATAGTGAGACCCTGTCTCAAAACGACAAAAAAAAAAAAAAAAAAAAAAAAAAAAAAAAAAAAAAAAAAAAAAAAAAAAAAAAAAAAAAAAAAAAAAAAAAAGAGTGTGCTTCACACAAGAAGAAAGAACACGTCCATTAGCAGCCACGCCTCCTTACCCCATCATCACCCAGCTCCTGCATGCACTAACCCAATTCTGTGAATGGAGTGGTACAAAGAGTGGCCTTCAGTGTCTGGAGTATTGGGCTCAACATAAAGTTTTTCTGAGCCATCGCTGCTGTACCCTGTGTCTGCACTTCCTTTTCATGGCTCAACAGTGTTTCTCACTGTACTTCTGCTCCTTTGTTTATTCTTTTTTGTTTGTTTGTATTTAGTGTAGGTTCTACAGGATCTCACGACTTAGATATGTAGATCTGACTCCCAGTGATCCTCCTGTTTGCACCCTCCAAGGTTCTGGCATTATAGGCCTGTGCCACCACGCCCATCTCATTTGGGCTCAGGGCTGGCATGGCTTTCCTGGATCGAGACCTAACCACCGTGCTCTGCCTAATCAGGCCCTTTACTCCACTGAGCTATCTGGCCAGCCCTATCCATTCATGAGTTGGTGGGCAAGTGGAAGGTCTTTGTTCCCTGCTCCTGTGAGTAATATACCTGCAGACCAACATATGTTTTTTGGGAGCACATGGATGCATATGTTTCTCAATCTCTGGGTGCGTTTGTCAGAGATGAACTGTGGGATCACAAGCTGAAGTCCATTTTCATTTTTAAGAAACCACTAACTTCCCAAGCAACTTTCCATTCTGCACTTCCACAGGCCCTCAGCAGCAATTGCTGCTGTAACTGTAGCTGGCTTTTTGGGAGAGAGGTGGCACGTCTATTCTTATCCCTCACTCCTCCTGGTTTTTAATACTGTGGCATGGCCTGCAGTGGGGAAGAACCCCTTCTACTTGCAGGGTGGGCAGGCCATAAAGACAAAATCTGACAAGCAGAAGGGCTTTCATATAATTTCTTCTCATTTTCTTCCTCCCTTTCCCTCTGCCTTATTTTTCTTTCTTTCTTTTATATTTTTACTCTTTTTTTTTGACAACCAGAGATTGAACTCAGGCCTCTATATTTGCCAGGGAGGCACTGATTCCACTGAGCTAATGCTCAGGCTAGATGGCATTCTTTCTTTCTTTCTTTCTTTCTTTCTTTCTTTCTTTCTTTCTTTCTTTCTTTCTTTCTTTCTTTCTTCTTTCTTTCTTTTTTTCATAGAAGAGGATCCATTTTTATGTCCTTTTGAAAGAAGGTCTCACTATGCAATTCAGGCTGGCCTTAAGCTCACTTTGTAGCTCAGGCTGGGCTCTAACTCATATTAATCCTCCTGTATCAGCCTCCCAAGTGCTGGGATTACAGGCCTGTGCCACCACGCCTAGCCTCGAGGATCCACTTTTTATCTCAGCAGGGCCATATATTCACTAGATAGCCTAGACTAGCCTCAAAATCACATTGATCCTCTTGCCTCAGCTTCTTGAGTATTGGGGTTACAAGCATGCAGTGCTACATCCAGTCCTCTGCACCCTTTTCTCATCACTCTGCATGCTGGGGACTAAATTCAAGTCCTGATATATGGTAAACTACTAATCCATTGCAGGCATACATTTCCAGATGTTATTACTTTATCATTTTGGGGTGAGGTTCTGGGAACTGACCGCATGAGTGCTCTACCAATCAGCTACATGTCTGTCCCTTCTCAGATTTTATATTGGGACCTTTCCTTGCTAAGTTTCCTAGGCTGGTCTAGAACTTTCCCTACCTTACCCTCGCTACTGAGTGTAGCCATAGGCCTATATCACCTTAATTGATCAACTGTACTAATGGCTGAAGCAGCTATCAGGCTTGAGGCCATTGGCTGGATGAATCCTTCACTTAAGACCTAAAGGAAGGGGCTTGGGGAAGGGCCTGTGTTGTGCTCTCTTCCTGTCCCCCCTGCCTTTCTATGAAAGCAGGTTCCATTCTGAGCGACATGCAACAGAGGGGGGATGGCACTGATGACAAGAAAGAAGGCTCAAGGTGGAGTGGGACAATTCCTGGGTTGGTGGCAGCCATTCCCATAGAAGAACTGGTATGGGTCTCCTGGTCTCCCTGCTTTTGCCTAGGTACATCCTCTCACTAGAACGTGTCGCAGGTAAGAGAGCAAACCCCCTGTAAAGCACAGTTCCAAACAGACTGCGCCCTTCACCCCACTGCTGCGTGTCTCACAGCGCCACCTGCAGCCTACCCTTGCACTTGCACAAGCAGAGCCTCAACTGGGAGCTGCTTTCCCTCCCCTGAAGTGGTATACAGGGAAGCTGGCTGTCCTGAAAAGTTCCTAGTTTGCAGCTGCTACCCACTGGCACAATGGCATTTGGCCTGTTCAAGCTATTGACATAAAGTCATTGCAGCCAGAACCCAGGGAGATGTACACAGCTGGCGTGTGCTGAAGATCACGAGCCCAGTCGTTGCTGCTCTCTTGCCATATTCTCACGTTCTCAGCTGTGACAGCATGAGCAGCCAGGATTAGTTAGGCCTTCCCAGTTCTTTACCTGAAAGCAGCAGCAGGCCAGGAACAGCCCCCGCTCAGGACTCCACCTTGCCGTGCTCCTCCCTTCTACTTCCCTGTCAATGTCCTTCTCAGTGTTTTGGCTGAATAAACCAAAGTGTGGACAGATCCTCCATTCAGGTGCAGTTTCCAAAAGAGTGGACCTAGCGAGGCTTCTCCACCAACTGGTGGCTCCAGCTTTCACTGTGCAAAGGTCTCCCACACACAACCTCAGGGTTTCTTCTGACACTCAGCTTTGTGGGTCACGTGGTCCACTCAGTTCAAGCCTGGCCTGAATTAGAAAGTGAGAGGAATCCATGAAGATAACCAATCAAATAAATGAGCAGGGAGATTGCAGTGACAGGAGTGAATGAGGGAAGGTTTCAGGGAACCCAGAGGGTGTCATGGAGCCCAGACAGCAACCTGCCCAGGACTGAATATACTCATGCGCCCTCAACTGCAAACTGGGCCAAAGTCGGCCAAGGACAAGGAAGGAACAGTTAGGCCACTGAGTTCTTTTCTCTCTTTTTGAGACAGGGTTTCACTATGTAGTTCAGGCTGGCCTTAAGCTCACTTTGTAGCTCAGGCTGGTCTCGAACTCACAACAATCCTCCTGCCTCAGCCTCCTGAGTGCTGGGATTACAGGCATGTGCCACCACACCCAGCTACTGAGTTCTTACTATAGTGAAAAGGTGGGTATCTCTCTGTTTCTGCCTGTCTGTCAATCAATAAACACATCATTTCCTCTTTTTGTGGAACAGGTGATTAACAAAGGCCCTTGGCTCTGAGACAACATTCCATTGCTTCTTTTTTGGTTTTGACTCTGCGACATGGTCCCAATAATTTGCTATAGCAAGAGATGAAGGTCAGTTGCACAGTACTGGCCTAGATACAATACGATCCTAAATTCAATTCTTGGCATCCAGAACAAGTCTTGAAAATCAATATACTACACTGGGAAACAAAGACAAGGCAGGAGGCATTACAGTTCCTGAGTCCAAATTGTGCTACAAAGCTACTGTGAAAAATTCAGCATGGTACTGGCAACAAAATAGACCTGAGGATCAATGGAATACATTAGAAGACACAGAAGCCTCTATGAACACACTCAGTGAACTTATCTTGGACAAAGGGGCCAAACATGCCCACTCTAAGAAAGATAGCATCTTTAACAAATGCTGGAGAAACTGGCTCTCCACATGCTGAAAACTAAAACTTGACCCAGGTCTATCACCATGAACTAAGGTAAAGTCAAAATGGATTAAAGATCTAAAAATTAAAGCAGAAACACTAAATTATCTGAAAGAGAATGTAGCAGGAATTGTTGGAGACATAGAGGTAGGCAAAGAGTTCATAAACAAACATGTATTCACATGGGAAACACTTGAAAGAATTAACAACTGGGACCAGCTGTTATTGAGAAGTTTTTGCACATCAAAATAAATTACCATCAGAGTGAAAGGACAACCCACAAATATGGAAAAAATCTTGACTAATAAGCACTCACAGAAAGCTCTGCCCTCTAGAATTTATAAAGAACTAAAAAATATTAGGACCCCAAAATTTATTTTTCTCTTTTTGAGACAGGGTCTCACTATGCAGTTCAGGCTGGCCTTAAGCTCACTTTGTAGCTCAGGCTGGTCTTGAACTCACAACAATCCTCCTGCCTCAGCCTCCTGAGTGCTGGGATTACAGGCAAGCGCCACCACGCCCAGCTCAGGGCTCCAAAATTTAAAGACACAATCCAGAAATGGGCATCCAAGATGAGCACACACTTCTCAAAACAAGAAATACAGGAAGCTAATGGATACATGAAACCAGGTTCCAAATCACTAGCCACCCATGAAATACAAATAAAAACAACACTGAGATATCATCTCACCACAGAAAGAATGGCTGTTCCAAACAAATCAGCCAACAACCAATGTTGGAGAGGCTGTGGGGGAATAGGAACCTTCTCCCCTGCTTTTCAGAATGTTGACTGCTGCAAGCACTATGGAAATCAGTGCAGAGACTCCTCAAAAAATTAAGACTGGAAATCCCATTCAATCCAGCTAGCATCCTTCTTGGAATTTTTCCAAATGAACTGAAAACATCATATCATAGTGATATATGTGTACCTATGTTTATAGCAGCACAATTTGTGATAGCCAAATCTTGCAAACAACTAAGATGCACATCACCTGAGAAATGGAAGAAAAAGATGTGATATTTTTATACAACGGAGTATTACTCAGCTATAAAGAATGATAAACACAAAGCTTTCATATTTAAGTTCATGCCACTTGAACATATACTCATAAGTGAAATAAACCAGACCCACATGTGTAAATCATATAGTCTCCCTAGATTAAGAACTCAAAAGAGGAAATAAAAATTGTGAGGTGTAACACAATTAAAAGGAAAGTGATAACTCGGGGATTAGACAATGAAGAGAGGGCAAGGAAAAAATCTAGAAAACATGACAGAGTCAAAGCCATAAATTTATATGTACATGATGGGTAAGGCAATGATCCTGAGAATCTTCAGCAGGGTTTTGAAACTAGCAGGATTCTCATCCTCACTAACTATATATCCTGATACCTGTGAAGAAGCGACTGCACTGAAGATAGCAATGTGTAATTGTTGGTTATGCTTGGAATGCTTGTCATTCTGGTCCTCTAAATGCGTACTGCTTGTCATGACATACCAATGACTGCCACAACTGTCTCTCATGTAAATGTTTATTTCAAAAAGGGGACATGAGAACAAGAGACAAGAAGAAAAATGACACAGAACTGTCATGATACAAGGCTGCATATGGTTAGATTTCTAAACTTCTGTGGAAAAATATGTAATTTTTATTCATATTTTTAAATATTACTTTGTTTTTTATTTTTTTTTCATATTCTCTATGGACTTAAAAGTTAACATATGATTACGTGATGAAAAATACCAGTTCCATCTTATGCCTAATATGTTTGATATTCAGCCAAATAGTGAAATTAAGCTCCAGTGCCTATGTGGTAGGTTAATAACAATAAGCTTCTCTTCTGGAGGGTTAACAATCTAAGATTGCAGACCAAAATTTAGAGTAAAAGAAGGATGCAAGAACAGCCAAAATTTTGGCCATAGCCTTTCAAGTTCAGTGAAGACTCGAGGCATAGTAGAACCTGTATTGTAACATGATGTTACTCAGTTGTGTCCCAAATTTTCTGATCAAGTTTATAAGGCCACAGAAGAAAGTGATCAATGATATAGAGTGTGCCTAAGGAGAGTCACATGGAGAGAAAACATTCTCTCAGGCTTTCACAGAGAGCAAATTCATCAAGCAATGGCTGTGATTTATCCACCTGGTTGTGTTATCAAAGGATCTACAAACTGCGGTACAGGGTTTCAGGATAAATCCTAAGGGGATTTGACTGACCATATGAGATACAAAAGCTACATTCCCTGTTATATAGGTTTTTTTCCATCTAGACCTTAACAACCCAGCAAAAATATATAAAAACAAAGTACAAAAAGTAAAGCCATATTAATATGCTAAGCTGTAAAAGGCTCAAGTCAACAACTTCTGATGTTGCCAGTCTTACAGAAAACCCACTACTATAACGGATTACTGGACTATATTGGAATATTTTGCTGAATTCATGCACTAATAGTATTTGAATGACAACAGAATACCCTTCTCTTCTAAAACTTAAGAAAAAAGTGATAAAAATGAATGACCATTTTGTATCTGTATATTCAAAATAGTTACAATGTATATACAGCTACATTCTCTTCATTCAATGAATAGAAAGAATTATTCTAATAGTGTTTATGGACAGTATATCATGTCTACATCTTGTATAATGAATAACCCCTAAGACAACAGTATACAATGTATTAAGTATTGAAACTGTCCTACTAGTCAGTTTTGAAAGTGTCTCATTGCTACTTCTCAATAAAATTATTTAAAACAAGAAAATCAATATGCTCCTTCATTTCTAGGTTGGATTCGATATGCAGAAGCTGCCTCAGGTTCCCAGAAGTTCGGGGATCACCTAATTCCAGTTTGTTTGGGTTTTATTTTTGTATTTTATTCATTTAACTTAGGAAATATTTACATGGATTTTCCTGAGACAGGACATTGCTATGTAATTCAGGCTGGCCTGAAATTCACTCTATAGTCTAGATTGACCTCTAAATTGAGCTGAGCCCCCTGGCTCACCCTCTGAGTGCTGGAATTATAGGTGTGTGCCACCATATCTGGCTTTGTAGTTTTTTGTCATTGTTGTTGTTTTGAGAAACCATTGCTTCAGTCCTTCAGATAGCTAGTAATAACAGAATGTGCCACCATGCTTGACAAGTATACAGAGCAATTCTTCTATGATCTACAATTAAGTGGAAGAAAATAATTACTAGCACATTTAAGATACCATTTCTAGAAGACAAGAAACAACTAGTGGTCCCAGGATGCATAAATACCATGGAAGTAAGAGTGACCTAGAAGGCAGCCCAAGCTTGGCAGCCCGGAGGGGTGCTGGGGTACAGGGAAGATGTTCTCTCCATCTATATTACAAGACTGTTTGGAAATATGATGATGTATATCCTCATCACATGACCCACCATTGGAGGAGTAAGGTAGTTTTTATTTCTGTAGCCAGCACCTAGATGCTTCAAGCTTTGCTCTGCATCACTTTCAGTGTTTGAAATTGACCAGCCAGCTTCCCATATAAGAATCAATAACTCCACCCTGCTAGGTCCTGAGAATGGAGTACCACCAGCCTACAAGAGCTTGAAGGTACCATTGAGCAACCTCAAGTGAATGAAGCAACTGGGAAACTGGACAGAACCATTCAGGAAACAGCCAGAAGAGCAAATGGGAGGTAACAGATGTGCCCAGGGAAGAAATCAAGAGAAAAGGTAGCCAGCTTTCCAAAGGAAAGGGGGTGCAGCTCACTGTAGCCCAGCCTGAGTGAGGCCCAGGTCTTCATCCAAAGACCTAACAAAAGGGAAGGAGAATGTGAAGGGCAGCCTGTGATTTTTGTGCCTGGAAACCCTGTGGTCTATTCCATGCACACTAGGAAATTGATTGGCTTTTCTCCCCTCCATCTGTGGGAAATTGCTGAGGACAAACATAAAGCCGCACTGGGTGTGGTGGTGCGTTCCTTCGATTTTAGCATCACAGCAGGCTAACACAGGAGGATTTAAGATTGGGGCCGAGACAACCTAGCTACTCAGTGAGATTCCACCTGAAAAATATTCTTGAAAGTAAAAGTGGAACAGGACATGGAAGGAGACGGGGTGTAACATGGAAACACTTAAGATGTATTATGTGTATGTACCACCTGCCATGAGGGATGTGCTGTAGGCCCTTCAGACACCAAAATACAAAAAAAAAAAGGGCAGGGGAGGGGTCTTACAATCTTTTCTTTTGTTCTTGTATTTGAGGGTAAGGTCTACAGGGTGCTCGGGGTCTCACTAGTAGATTGGCCTCATATGGATACGCCTGTTTACAGCCTCCAAACTGATGGGATTACAGGTGCTCATCATCATGCCCAGTATCAATTGCCTTCTCATTGCGCTCCAGGGGGCTAGGCTGGCACAGAAGGCCTGGGGATCAAACCCCTAGCCCCTGTGCCAGTCTGCAGGCGCTTTAATCCACTGAGCTATTTGACAAACTGCTATTACCTTTTAATATATTAGTTTTAACATTTTAAATATATTTTTATACAGCTTGAATTTCTGCAAGGAAAATCATTAAATCTATAAACATTATGCATACAAACAGGTATAGAGCACTGTACACTGGCAACATACTGTGATACAGCGAAACGTCAATGGTAAATAGTTTATACTAAAACTTTTGAAAAGCCACAAAACCATGAGTCCATAAAAGTCAAACCATAAAACAGAGAGTGAGTATCATACCGCTTGGAGGACCACTCATGAGAGTCTAAGGGAGAACTCCATTAACTTCCTCCTTTCTGAGGAAAGAAATTGGAATTTCCAAGGCAGCTGAGAACTCATGCTAGGACCACATCACAGTAGGTCGCAAGTCTGTTCACACAGATTTCCCTGTACAGGTGGGGTCCCAGAGCAGACTGTACAGGGAGATTAATAGAGTGTTTCTCATTCACCTGCTTGAAATACTGAGCTGTTTATAACAAGGATTCAGACCACAAGTCAGGAAAGAGGAAAAAGAAGCACCATGGTCTGACACTGAGTTACCATTCAGACAACCTCCCAGCGCCCTCTTATGAATATTTATGTTTAAATAGCTATAGAATGGGAAGCAGTCATGTTCTGTATGTTGCATGTTCTCCTCAAAGGGCCTATTTTCAGTGCTAGTGGTTGAACACAGAGCTTTTTCCTGCTTGCCAAGCCCTCTACCCCTTAACTACCCCCCAGCTCCATCACGTCCTTTAGAAACCCAGTCTTGCTTTTCACTTTGTCTTTTATTTTTTACATATTTAGGACAAGATCTACAGGGTCTCACTACACAGATCAGACTCATAGTAATTCTCTTGTTTTCAGCTTCCCAAGCACTGGATTACAGGCTTGCACCACCACGCACCAACTCAATCACCATGTCAGCTTACCCCAGGGTTGCGACCAGCAGCACATGTCAGGAATTAAATCAAAGCATCTGTACTCTGCTTAAGCAGGTGCTTTAGCCAACTGTTTCATTTGTTTTTTGAGAAAGGGTCTCGCTATGCAGTCTGCAGCAGTATGGCTTTGAACTCTCCAACCTGCTTCTTCAGACTCCCGAACACTAGGTTTGCAGAAGTGCACCTGGAATGAAATAGAACTTGCGGGAATGGTTTGACTCACCTCTCAGTGCTTGGGAAACTGAGACACGGGGATCATTGTGAATTTGGGACCTACCTGAGTGACTTAGATCCAGGCAAGCCTAACTGTGATTGGGAGAATCTACCTTCAAAATAAAAGCAAAAACCGCGAAACACGGGCAGTTTGCAGTGAGAATAAATGAGTGAAGGTTAGGGATGCTGAGCAGACAGGGAGTCCTGACAGCCACTGGACCTGGACTTGAATACTCACCTGGGACCTTGGATACAATCTAGATCAGGATCTATCAAGGACAAGGAGCTGCAATGAACCCATGCCCAGCAGCTGGGCCACAGAGGTCTCAGTGTAGTGAAAACTTGGTTATCTATCTGTCTTTGTATATACATTCATCAATCAAAAGCCAGTAATTTCCTCTTTTTTTCTGGCACTGGTGCTTAACACAGGACCTTTGCACTGAGCTGCATATCCATCCCTTCTGGGGGCTGTTACTTTGACAGCTGCTCTCAATAAGTGTCTAGAGTCTGGGTCATAGCTCAGTGTCACAGAGCCTGTCTGGCAAGTGCAAAGTCCTAAATTTAATTCACATTATTAAAAACATTATGAATTCAGTAAGTTCCTATACTGTCTAGACTAGGATCAAAGTGAGGAATTGCATCAGCTTCTCAGAAATTCTGGGATCACCCAGCCATAGTTTATTTTTGTACTTTTATGTTTTCTGTATTTAATTTCAAAAATATCCATTTGATGTTTTTGACACAAGAGTCTCGCTATGTAATTCAGGCTGGACTTAAAGGGTCTATGTAGTCCAGGCTGGCCTCCAGCTCTAGCACATCCTCCGGGCTCATCCTATAGGTGCTGGAATCATAAGTGTTTTCCACCAGGTCTCACTTCTTATTTGTATTTTGAGAAAGCACTGCTTCAGCCCCTCCTATTTCTTGGATTATAGACATGTGCTGCCAGGCCTGACAAATATCATCTTTAGTTGATACACTTAAGCAGAAGAACATTATGATTGGTAGTCCAAGACACCATTTCTAGAAAGGAAGAAACAAGCAGTGGTCACAGCATTCATAAATCCATCAGAAGTCAGAGTGACCTGGCAACCAGCCAGAACTGGGTAGGGGCAGGGTACAGTGGGCCCTGGGGTACAGGCAATATGTTGTCTCCATCTGGTTTGCAGGACTGTTCACATATGGGACCTTTCCTTCTATGATGTGGGGTAGAATGTATGAGAACAAATCAGGTTTGTTCAACCCTGTGAATTCTGGAATTCAGGATCCCCATTCAGTGTCCACAGTTGCACAAATGCTGCATTTCTTTATTTTATTTATTTCTTTATTTTTATTTTATTTTTGTTTTTCTGTGGAAGCAGGGATTGAACTCAGGCCCTTATGGTTGCCAGGAAAGCACTTATTCTACTGAGCCATCCCCTGGCCCCAAGTGCTGCATTTCCACATGCATTTTATTCATGTCCCTTTTCTCCTGCTGATATTTGCTTACCCAAATCTGCCTCTCACTGGGTATGAGTCGAACCAGGAGATTCCAAGCCACCTTGGGTCAGCGCACTTGTTGCCACTTTCAAGGCTCCACGCTCAGCACTATAGCATAGGACTGTGCCAAGTGTCCCTGCCCTCTATGGAACAACTCTTAATAGATGAGGTTTTCTTGGAAAAATGCTGACATATGTCCCTAGCACATGATTCAGAAATGGAAGACTCAGGTGTTTTCTATGTGAGCAGACCTGCACTACTAAGATGTTTCCAGCTTCTCTGCATCACTACAGTATTTGGAATTGACCAGTTATCCTTTGGTAGATGCATGAATAACTCAACTCCGTTCTGTCCTGAGAATAGGATATCAGGCCATGAGCGCGTGTGGGCATCACATTTGCAAACCCAAGTGAATGAAGACAACGGGAGGAGGTGAATTAGCCCATTCTGGAAACAGCCACAAAATAAACAGGGAAGGAAGAGATGTCCCAGGAAAGGAAACAAGACGAAAGGTTGCAGGCAGTGTAGCTCACTGAAGCCCAGCACAAATGAAGCCCAGTTCTCCACCATAAGCACCACGAAACTTGGAGGAAATGCAGAACAGCAGCTGTTATTTTGGTGCCTGGGGATCCTCCAGTCTATCCCCTTGCACAGAAGTAAATCAAATGGGTATCTTTCTTCAAGCTACTGGAAATTGTTGAGGACAAAGTAGAAAACCATGATGGGTGTGGTGGAGCATACTTGTAATCCCATCATGTTGGAGTTTGTGGGAGAATTGAGGATTTGAGCCAGCTGGACATCTTTGATACTTAGTGAGACCTTAACTGACAAAATACACTTGCAAGTGGAAGTGTCCGAGAAAGAGAAGCGGCAGCGGTTTAACTTTAAAAGTGTCAGGATATATTATGTATATGTACTGACTTTCCAGATGAATGTGATCATTAAGTACTGCAAACAGGTAAAAAGTGAAATTAAAAATGAATTAGAAAATAAAAACTGCAGGAGAGTGAGGTCAGTTTAGAGAAACTTACTGTAACTCCCCATACTAGCTAAAAGAAAAATGGAAGCAAAAAGCATAAAAGAAATCTTCCTTGCCCAAGTTGAATGTAATTATTATTTATGGAAAATACATAAATAAATAAAAGTAGCCATCACATCAATAAATGCAAAAACAGTCACTGAAAGATTATGAAAGTTGACACAATAATTCCCTTTATATGTCCATCTATGTATGTAATTATTTTTAAGATATGGTCTCACTATGTAACTAAGATTGCCCTCAAACTAAAGGTGAACCTCCTTCCTCAGCTTCCACAGTGTTAGGATTATTGATTTGTTCTTTCCTGCACATAAAGGTTCACTTTATGACTATTTGACAATTGTATAGAAGATCGACACACATAACTTTATTATTTTACTCTTCTCGTTACAAACTGCTCAACACACACAATTGCTGAGATGAAAGACTTTATATTGTCTAAAAGTTTAACTAATGGAACAGTGTGGCAAAGGAAAATGGCAGAGATGACACATCTCATGGTCTGGCTGTGGGAAGCAGAGATAGAGTAACAGAGATTGGAGGAGACAGGCTCTTCTAAGCCATGCGCAAAGTGACCCGCCCATCCTGAGACCAGGCTTTGCCTCTCCACATCACATCGAGGTATGAAATCTGGGGAAAATGCAGCGGTGAGTATTACATCTCTGTAATCCCGTCATCTCAAGAAATCCCTGTATAGAAGGACAGGAAGCTTTGTGGGGGCATCTTGATTTAAGAAAAGCGATCACGCAGTTCAGGAGGCACACAACTGTAACATCTGAAAGTTCTTTGGTGATGATACTCCTCTGTGACTTCCCAGTGTCCATTGGGATCCAGTCTGTAGAACTGGTATGACTTGCACAAATTACAGGAGTAGGAAAATATCTGCACACTAAGGGATGGTCTCAGGGCCATCAGAACCATTTCCAGTTCAATACAGACCTGAGCAAATCGCTCAGGGTGCACAAACTTTGTCGGAATGTTGGACTCATAGCTCTCCAAGGGGGCAGGATACATCCCCAAGGTTAAGTGGCTCAGTCCAGCAGTTAGGTTTAGCAGAGACTGAAGGATACCCAGGAAAAAAGGGGTTCCCATAGCAACTGAATTTCTTGAGCTTGGAGCAGTGGCTCAGGGCAGGCATGATGACAAGGGGCTGGGAGTCTATGAGGTCACAGTGCTCTAGGGCCAGTGTGTCCAGGGTGCTGGCCAGTTTATCTATCACAATCTGGAGGGTCTTGGGATTGAATGATTTCATTGAAATCCCCCTCAGAGTCAGGGATCTGAGCTGGCTTGTGCTTGTTCCCTGGGACAGATGCTGAAGTTCACATTCCTTCAGTGGACTTGAACACAAAGAAAGGGCCTCCAGGGGGGTGTCACTCCTGCAGAGAGAAAGAATATGTACTATGAATGGTGATGATGAGCAAGGGGCATTACTAGCCCCCAAATTGATCTTCTGAGCTGAGGGTCAACAGGAGGTCATGAGGTGACAGCACTGTTCATTCCATTTGTCTCACTTCTCTCACTGTCCATTCTCACTCCCTACAGGACCCTGTGCTTAATAAAACAGAAAAGCACAGCTATGGACATATGAGACCAGTAGGTAGGTTGCAGAAGGAAAAAACCCAGGCAAACTCTGCCAGTGGACTAAATGTCAGCCCTGTGTCCTCACCAAAGCCTGTGTTCTTGTCACTACCTCTGCAGTCCTAGACTCCCCTCTCGGGCCTCAGTCCTACACTTTCCCTCCATTCAGTTCCTTTCCCTAAGCACTGCTGTGGCTTTGATCTTGCTTCCCCCAAAACTTTACACAAGTCCTGCTGGGGATTTTGGAGAGTGGGAAGACATGTGTGTGACAACTTAATCAGTCCAGGGACTGGTTTTGCATGCTGAGCTTGATGGAATTAATGTATAGGCCAGCACCCAGCTTGGGTGGATGTCACAAACCAATAGCCTGATACTCTGAATTGAATATATAGGGAAAACCGAAGGCATCTTGCTGCTTTCCCAGCACCTTACCTAGACCTGATTCCTAAAGATTAAATATAATGTGGGCTCATTTTGTCTGCTTGCAGAGTGGTGGTTTTGTGGGTATAGGCTTCTCATGACCTCCTATGCTGGATATGACCCTGCTCTGACATGACAGATTCAGGGAGACCTGGCCACTCTCCAGAGAGCACTGTGTCTTGCACTTCCTGGTATGTTTCTCAAGGAAGCACAGAGAAGCCCCCTTGACACTTGCTGTAACTGTGAATGTGCAAAGGTGCTCAGGCCCACTCACCTTAATATCTCATGCAAGGTTCCATACAGGAAAAAGACTTCATCTAGGTGAAGCTCACGAAGATTCGGCAGGTCTCCTATGTTAAAAGGGTGGATGCAGGAATAGGAATTGCTCTCCAAGAATGAACTAAGTCTTTCACCACTCAGGAAGCTGAAGTGAAGTATGCAAAGGTTTTTCATCTTCTTGAGCAGACACACAAATTCTTTCATGCCTTTCGGGCCCCAGCCACTCAGAAAGTTCAACTCCTGGATAGAGTCCAGTTGCACAGCTTGCAAAAGCTTCAGAATTTTAGAGGCATCACTGGACTTGATTGTCAACTTTTCAGAATACAGGTGCACTGAAGCTTTTCTCTTTCTGGCCCACTTTAACAGGCAGAGTTGCAATTGGTCATGCATGAAAAGAGATGAAGCCCCGGTGTCAAAACACAGGTGTGAGAATATTCTCAAGGTCGGCTGATTCTCACTTAGCCCAGGCTTGCTTGTATCCTTACACTTGGCATCTGCTGAGTGGACAGCTTTCATGGTTCTGGGTCCTCTAGTCCAGAAGTCCTCCTGTCCATCCCTCCAGTCCAGCACCTGCAGTTTCCACCTGCTGTGTGTGAAAAACAAAGTAGCCCTTACAATTGAAATAAGGACCCAAAGCTCTACCTGTGATTCCTTCCAATTTCTGGACACCAGCTGCACCTGACTTTTCCTACTGTCGTGTTTTACCATTTTAACTTTCACATGAAGCTTGGACAAGCTTGTTGACATGTGAAGGTAGGAAGGTGGAGATTCCTCCAGAGTTCACTATATTCTACATATGGTTGGTACTCAGCAAAGGTTAAGAACTGAACCCATCCAGCTTGCTACTAGGCCTACCGTGTGTGGAACCATCCATGCACTTGATGGAACCTCCACCATCAGACAGACCTTGTGTGGAACCCTGTAGCAGAACTCCCTACACAGAAGCTAGGGGCCAGACGAATGCAGGTAATCCAGGAGCTGAACATATTGCAAGAGGGGAATAGTGGGTCCATTTCCACAGGCTGCAATAGGAAGAAGAGGAGCAGAGATGATACACCCAAGGCAAGCCCACCTGGATGAGCTCAAATTTAGTAGTTCTGGCTCTGGTAAGCTGAGATACTTTGCTAGACCCAGATCTATGAGAGAACATTCTCTCTCTCTCTCTGTCTCTCTGTCTCTCTGCTGTCTCTCTGTCTCTCTGTCTCTCTCTCTCTCTCTCTCTCTCTCTCTCTCTCTATGGATCAAGAGAGAGTTGAACAGATAACTGGAGTGAACTGTTCTGTCTGAAAGACCCATTACATCAAGGGGAGCTGGTCAGACAGAACTTAGGGAAACTAATTTAAATACAAACTCCCAATTATTATCTGCTTAGCCATACAGTCATAATGTTTGCTCTTACTGTCTAAAATATAAAGCTATTATTTACAAAAGTTTGTCATCTGCTGAATCTCACTACCCATTATTAGTGTTCATAATTTTCATCCTGTAAATACGAAACTGTAAGTGTTTTAACCATGTAATCTCACTTGGGTAAGAACTTGGTAGGTGGTAAGGTAATAACTGCACCAAATCTCAAATTCAAACGTCAGGGGGAAGTGCTATACAAAATCACAAACAGAAGGAAAAAAATGCATTCTCAGGCCCCAAGCCATCCTGAAGAAATGGTGGAGATGGTATCATAGAAGAAATTGGAAATTGCACACTTTACAGCTCTGAAAAAATACTATCTCAAGTAAAGAAATGTCAGGTGTGGTGGCGCATGCTTATAATCTGAGCACTCAGGAGGCTGAGGCAGTAGGATTGTTGTGAGTTTGAGACTATCCTGAGCTTAAGGCCAACCAGAACTGCTTAGTGAGATCTTGTCTCAAAAAGAGGGAAAGAAAGAATGAAAGAAGAGTTAAGGAAAGAATAATGTAAAGAAACAACCGCGCAGAGACTGGCCTGAGACAGTGGCTGACTCCAGCGGCCTCCTGGATCCCACACCAAGCTCTCCCAGTGAGAGCGAACTTACAGGACTCTCCAGGCTTCCCAGATCAGTGAGAGTGTGGTGAGTCTGAGGGAGAGCCTTTGGCTTCTTCCCACCAGCGCTACGCAGATCCCTGTCCGGAACCCCTCCAAGTCAGTGACTGGCCTGAAACCTCAGGACCCACTCACCAATACCTCCCTGGATTCCCTGACGTAAAGCCCACTGTTTGAGTGGGAATTTCCCCGATTCTCTGGGCATCAAAGGTCAGTGAGAGTAGCACTCCAGGCCCGTGGTGCCGGAGATACATTTCCCAGGGATTACCTGCCCGCCACCCTCCGTGGCCCGGTGACAGCTCCAAGCACACTGTGCCAGAGAAACATTTCCAGGTGATTACCGGTCCCACCCCAAAGCCCCAGACCCAGTGCAGGTCGGCCTGGAGTGAGAACTCCAAGCCTGCCAAACCAGAGGGACATTTCTCAGCAATCCACGGTCCCACGCTATGGACCAAAACCCAGCACAGCCTGGCCAGTGAGTGAGGGCTCCAGGTCCACTGCACCAGAGGGACCTTTCCCAGCCTTCTCGGGCTACGGCCTGTAGACACGGACCCAGCACAAGCTGGCCAGCTCAGTACAGCCTACTCAGTGAATAAGATCATCCACTATCCTTTTGTGAGCCCAGAAAACCCACCAAAGCCCAGGCTCACCCACCTGGGGAACGA
The DNA here is from genome assembly GCA_004027165.1 of Ctenomys sociabilis. NCBI lineage: Eukaryota > Metazoa > Chordata > Mammalia > Rodentia > Ctenomyidae > Ctenomys > Ctenomys sociabilis. The sequence continues at coordinate 1,386 of PVKA01021330.1, read as the reverse complement.
CCTGCCTGACACAGGAGGGCTGACCCCGGGAGCCAACAGAGGGGAACCAAAGGAGCTGCAGCAAAAACGGAAATGAACACAACAGCTAGACCCGGGATAGGCAAACGTGGAAAATCTCAAACTTAATAGACTGGCACCCAAATCTCATAACAAGCTAAGGTCATAGCTGCACCAAAGCTCTATACCAAAGGTCCAAGATCAATGCTATACAAAATGACAAAGAGAAGGGGAAAAATGCAATCCCAGACCTCGAGTCCATCAGGAAGGGCAGAGGACACAAGCTCAGCTGCAACAAATCAACTAACAGATACAGCAGCAAAGGAACAACAGCATAAAGCTATAGAGAAAAGAAAATGAGAAGTAATTCCCCAAATTAAAAAAGAAATATTTGAATACATAGCATGTGAAATAAAGAATAAATTCCAGAAATATTGGGTGGAAAAACGATGCTCACCCAGATCAACTGCATAGAGCACTATTCCAACTGATATATATGAATTAACAGCATCTGAAGCAAAGAAACAACAGCAGAAAGATCATGAGGAACTCAAAGCAGAAATAAGTTCTAAAATCAAAAAAGAACTTTTTGAAGTCATACGATCTGAAATACCGAAACAAGTCCAGAAATATACAGAGGAAATCCAACTTGGAAGAAACACAGCAGAAAAAGTATCAATAACTACCTTTAAAGAAGACATGGATAAAAAAAATTGAGGAGATCAGAAATATGATGGATTCCTTGAATGAGCAATACAGAAAAGAAATAGAACACATGAAACACAGTCAAAGAGATGTAGAAGAACTAAAAATAGCAATCACGAGTCTACAAAACCGTCTGAGTGAAAGCGAAGACAGAGTTTCAGATCTTGAAGATGCCAGAGCAGCTAGTGAAGAGGTGAGAAAGGATCTCTTAAAAACAACAAGAATGCAGGAAAAAATAATCCATCACCTGCAGGATGACGCCACAATGAACAATGTGAGAATAATTGGTATCAACGAGAATGAAGGAGTCAATACAAATGACATAAAAAGAATTTGGGGAGAAATAATTGCAGAAAACCTCCCAAATATGAGCAAACTATCCAACATTCAGGTCACCGAAGCATACAGAACACCAAAGAACCTCGACCCAAGTAGAAACACACCAAGACATAAAATAGTTAAGATCGCAGAAATCCAACACAAAGATAATATACTGAAAGCTGCTAGAGAGAAGAAGGAGCTCACATTCAAAGGAAAACCCATCAGAATTACAGCTGACTTCTCTACACAAACAATGAAGGCAAGGAGAGCATGGAGCAGAGTTCTTCAAGTCCTACACGAAAACAAATTCCAGCCCAGACTACTATACCCTGCAAAACTCTCTTTCAAGTTTGATGGAGAAGT
>PVKA01021329.1:0-38846 GCA_004027165.1 Ctenomys sociabilis | reverse complement strand
ACTTTGCTGTGTAGGGAGGGTATGTAAAGGCCAAATGGGACCTTTCACAACATCTAGTCTTCTTAGATGCTAAGCAGGTTGCCAGTTTCGATTAAAGTAGTTAATAAACTGGCAAGTTTTGTAATAAAATTCCCAGGAGATTGTCTTTGGAAAGTGTAAGCATCTTAGCCCACTGGGTTAGTGGAGAAAGGAAGGGTTCAAAATTCATATTTTCAAGACACTTTCAACTATTGTTACATGTGTATAGTTTAACCAAATGTTAAACTGAGTTCTTACTTGAAACATCTAGACTTACCCTGGATGTTTAGAAGTGCCCAATGTATGTTAAGAGGTAGTAAAATATTACTTTGTAAATATCTTTTTGCTAAAGTTCATATGAACTATTGTCTTTTGGGAATGGAATTGTTAATCCACCTCTTGAACAGTATGGTACCCTCTGTACTTGTTCAGTGGCTTGGAGGAGGTGGGAGGGAAGCAGTTGCAAAAGGCATCATGTTAGTGTGTTTGTACTTGGATATTTTGAGACATCTTTTTTAGTATTTTGTGGGTTTTGTTTTGCTGTACATAGTGTATATAACAGACAAATCCAAATTTTGCAACACTTAGTCCCAGAATGTAGATTTGCCAATGTATGACAAAGTAGTAAAGTTAGCACATTTTGTACACTTTGTGTTAAAATACATAGAACAGTTTGTCCACTGTAAATGAGCTTTGTATTCAACCATCTCTAACATTATATATGCCTGTACTTATCCACTGGGTTGAAGCAGAGAGAAGGAAAAGGGGCCAAAATGGTCATACTTATAAGATACCTCAGATTACAACCAGTGCTCTATGTATGTGCAATTTTATCAGTGCTGTATGACAGCAGATAAATTCTTATATGAAAAACCTAGTTCTAGATATATAGAAATGCTTGATATATTTAAAGTAGAAGTAACAGAATAATACTTTGTAAACAGGTTTTATAAACTGATAGGAAATACTGTGTCTGCAAATAGAATGTTTAAACCACCTCTGAACAGTACTTGCTCACTGGCTTGAGGGAGGTGAGGAGGAGAAATTGTGGAAGGTGTTAAGTGTGTGGTAGAAAATTTCAGCTTATCCATTGCTTTTATGTTACATGAATTTCATTTAATTTTACTGTATATATAGCTGTATGTACTGAACATAAGTCCTAATTTTATAATATCTAGTCTCTAGATATTAAAGAGGTTGCCAATGTATGACAAAAGTAGAGTTAGTAAACTAACACATTTTGTATACTTTTTGTTAAAATTCATAGGCTGTCTTCTGAAAAGGATTTTGGAAATGTAAAATCACACTTGAGTGACACATGTACCCATATCACATGTGACAAGAAGAAATTGGAAGAAATGAAAGATTCTAGGCCAGAATACTCCTACTGAGAAGACACTTTCAGATATAACCATTGTTACATGTGTGTAGTTTATTCAACACTACTGTGTATGTAGTGGACAAATTGAGTCCATATTTGAAACATCTAGTCTTTCTAGATGTTTAGAAGTGCACAAAGTATCTTAAAAGTAGAGGTAGTAAACAATACATTTTTTTTAAGATATCACTTTGTTAAAATTAATGAAATACTGTCTTTTGGAGATGAAATGCTCAAACCGTTAGTCTGAGTAGTAGACATTTGTGCTAGTTCAGAGAGGGAGGAGGAAAGAGAGTAGAGGGCTCTAAGTCGGCGTGGTTTAGGTGAAGTGAGATTGACCAGTGTTTCTTAGGTCTGCTTTACTGTGTATATAGTTATATATAAAGGACAAAGGAGCCCTAATTTACATCTGGTCTTTCTAGATGTTAAAGAGGTTGTATAATAGAAGTAGAATTGGTAAACTAACATTGGGTCCATTTTATGATAAGAATCATTAGAAAGAATGTTCTTAAAACCATTTAGGATATGAAATTGTTAAAAGTCCCCTCTAAGTGTTTACATATGCATATATTTGTCCCCTAGGTTAAAAAAAAATGGAAAGGGGAAAGAGCTCTAGACCATAATATTCCTATTAGAATACTTTATAGCTTTTGTTAAGTATATGTGTGCAGTGTACTCAATGCCACTATACATATTGAACATTTAAGTTGTTATTGGAAACATCTAGACTTTGTAGATGTTTTATATGTTCACGTGTAGATGTCAAGGGCTAACACAATCACTTTAAGTATTTTTTTGTTACTTTACAGTAATGGTTGTATTTGGGAATGGGATTCTCCAATGATGTCTTGGAGCATGTGCTGGCTTTCATGGGATGTGGGAGGGGAATATACAGAGAGGGAAGCTGAGTCCAGATTATTTTGCCATTGTTCTTTCAATAGGTACATTTTAGTTACTACTGCTGGGTATTAAAGAATAGTCTTTCTGTTTAAAAAATAAAAATAAAATAAAATAAAATAAAAAAATAAACAAAGTAAAAAAAAAGGTTTTTTTAATTTTTTTCTTATACCTGTTCCATGTTATGCCTAAGATATTTGATATTCAGACAGATAGTTAGGTTAATCCCAACTGCACATATTGTAGGGTAATAATAAGCTTCTCTTCTGTAAGGTTAACACCTAAGTTTGCACACCAAAAATTAGAGAAAAAGAAGGGCTTCAAGGATGCCAACATTTTGGCCCTAGCCTTTCAAGGTCAGTGAGGTCCGAGGACATAGGAGAACTATGCTGTAATATGTAACTCAGTTGTGTCCTAAATTTTCTGATCAAGGAGATTATGCAGCCACATAGGAATGTGACTGATGATTTAGAGTGTTCCTAAGGACAGTCACATGGAGAGAAAACATTCTCTCAGGCTTTCACAGAAAGCAAATTGGTCAAGCAATGGCCGTGACTTATCCACATGGCTGACACTGACAAAGAATCTACAAAGTACAGTACAGGGTTACAGGGTAAATCCGAGGGGATTTGACTGACATTATCAGATGTAAAAGTTACATTTTTTGTTGTATAGGTCTTGCTTTATCTTGGTCTTAACTATCTAACAGAAAAGTATAAAAACAAAATGTGAAAAGTAAAGGCATATTAATAGGCTGGGCTGTAAAGGGCTCAAGTCAACAACTTCTGACATTGCCAGTCCTACAGATAACTCACTACTATTATGGACTACTGGACTATATTGGAATATTTTGCCGAATTCATACATCTACAGTATTTAAATGACAATGGAATACCCATCTCTGACAAAACTAAACAAGAATACAATGAAGGACCATTTTGCATCCATGTATTCAAAATAGTTAAGACAGATATACAGCCACATTCTCTTAATTCAATGAATAATAGGATTTGTTCTAATAGTGTTATTGGACAGTATATCATGTCTGCATCTTGCACAGTGAATAACCACTAAGACAACAATATGCAATGTATTTATTATTGAAACTATCCTACTAATTGGTTTTGTAACTCTCTCATTATTATTTCTTTCTCAATAAAATTGTTAAAAAGTTACAGAAAAGGAGAATAAAAGAATTTTAAAAAATTGAAAGGAAGGAATTTAGAATTCATTTTTAGTTGGGTAATTATATGCCTCAAGGCATTATAAAAACAGCAACAAGAAAGCATGAAACTATAATGTAGGTTAAGAAGGTGATGATTAAAGATAAAGACCTATATCTATATATATATGCTCTCTAATGACAGGATATGCTCAGATATTGAAAACACTCATGGTCTCCAACATGTTAACTGAAAAGTAGAATAAATTCACGTAAAGCACATTTTGGTAAAACTGCACACCACCAAAGATAGATGATTAAGAGCTAAAGATAAAATGTGAAGGAAAAAACACATCACCTACAAGGGGGCGAGGCACATAGCTCAGTGACAGGATGCCTGTCTGCCTGGCAAGTGCAAGGCCCTGAGTTCAATTTCTGGCTTGCATGAGCGCGCGCACACACACACACACACACAAATGCATGCACACATGACAAAAATAAACCAAACACAGATTTATTAGCAGTAATATTTTATTTATTTATTTATTTATTTATTTATTTATTTATTTATTTTTTTTTTTGAGACAGGGTCTCACTATGCAGTTCAGGCTGGCCTTAAACTCACTTTGTAGCTCAGGCTGGTCTCGAACTCACAACAATCCTCCTGCTTCAGCCTCCCGAGTGCTGGGACTACAGGCCTGCACCACCACGCCCGGCTATTAGCAGTAATAGATATCAGAAAAATATAAAACATATGGGAACTAAAGCTCAAAATCTAAAACTATATGGCTATATAATCTGATAAAGACATGGGAGTGTCAAAATTGTGAGAAGAAAATCTTTAAACTGTTGTGTTTTGGATCAGCTATGGACTCTAAAACCCTATTAAAATTTGACAAGCTAAACTGATAAATATTTATTAGTGTACAATAGTGGGAAAAGTATGATAATAGAATCAGAATAAGTATTTAATATGATTTTATTAGTCATTACAAACAAATTTAAGTATATTTAAAATTATTAAAATGCATGAAAATGAGACTGGAATATGTACAAGGTCAAGAATGATTTAAATATACTTTTAAAACGTTTTTAAAATATGCCTTTTTCAAAACAAAGTGAAAACATTCATTAATTAATTACATGGGCTAATGTTACATTAACCATATCAGTAAACAGTTATTTTTGTATAGCTCTAGGGTTCTGTATTTCTTTTTACTTATGCAGAAAAGGTTATGAAAAAAAAAAAACAACTAGCTTGTATGGAAGCTTTCCTTTCTATCAAAGAAATTTCTACTTGTTCATTATCTCTACAGGAACTAAACTAAATGCTGACCTTTGTGGTAAACACTTTGTTGCACAAAGAGAACCATTCAATAACACCAGGTGTGGCTGTGGAATGTTCTGCCTCCAACAGGGTCTATCCTCACCGGAGGGAGACACTGGGAGATAGAAGGGAGTGTATCCTTGAATTAAATTGCAGAAACAACTGAATATTAAACTGCAATGACATCTAATTCTAGTGAGTATGAGATTATGTCATGTTTGCCTTCTGAAACAGAGAGATGATGGTTGAAAAAGAGAAGATGAAATATTTTATTTGCTCTCCAATATTAACCTATTCCACAATTCATCTGGATGCTTGCCCCTTTTTGCAAATGTTATAGCCCTCCCATCTGGGTTGTTATCTCTTAACAATCACAGAGTTATTAATAATTCCAATGTAATTGATACTTTCATATAATTCTTTGAAACAACCACAAGAATTAAGCCTTTTCAGTTACTACTACTTTGGTCACATTTGAAACAGTAATCAAAATAGTCTAATGAAATCCTTTCAAAACACTTGAGTGACTATAGGCTCAAGACATACACCTGATAGTTTTCATTTCTTATAGTTTTGTTGGTTGACTTTAACATTTCCCCAGATTCTTTTAAAGTTGAGGAGTTTAGGTTAGGAAGACATTGGAAGAAGAGCTCTGAACCCTGTATTGAATGATGTAATGTAATTAAAATCACCCTCAGAAGAGATTAGACTGAGTAGGTCTCATTGCAAGTGAGGGAACTGCTCATCTACTTTATAAAAATAAATGAAAATTTGTAACCTTAATTCCTTTTTCATGACAGGCTGCCAGTAATGAAATCTAAGATTACATTTAATAATTTTACTCATTACTAAGAGAGTAAAATCTAACTTTGCTGTAAAATGTTATTACTGTTGAGATACATACCACTGACATTCATTTATGAAACTGATCATTTCAACCAGTCAACTGTGAAAATTAATGTAGGTTTTCAAACATTTATGCAGAGGTTAGTCAATTTAATGTACATTAGGCACTGTGAATATCGGAAGGCTCACATTTTGAATACTAAATGATCATGAAAGTAATATGTATTTATTGTTCAGAAAAATTGAAATGGTATCATGTGTTCCTTATTATTTTACTCAGAAAATAGTAAAAATGCAATTACAGTATAAATGAACTTACATACTGTTTTGATTACTTCTATTTCTGTAAGAACTCCCTGAACCCTCTTTTTCCTTTAGAGAGCTCTCTTTTGTTCTTAAAGTGCTGGTTAGGGTCATAGTTATATTCAGTAAATGCTACTGTTTCCTTTTTCTAAAGAACTGCTCATTTGTATTCAGCTTCAGTTCATTTATTTGAAGCTGTGCATGACCAAAACATTCAAACCGTCCCATGAAATACAAAGGACATTTATTGTGCAGGAGGTGGCCATAGAGAGTAGGACCAGTCTGCAGAGCAGAAAATGACCCTTAGCTAGATGGCTGTCTGGGACACCAGCAGGATTTTCTTTCTGGGTTCTGCTCTTACCACAGACCTAAATGCCTTAAGGGTAGAATGATCATACATTGGGTCATCTGAGCCAAGAGGCTTTTCAGATTGAAAGTGAAAATTATAACTAGCTGTAAAAACAGCAGGAAAACAAGACTGTCCTTGGCACATTGGCACATATGGTAAACCTTCCTAAATGGAACAGTTAGCCTTAGAGAGGGACTCAGTGCTGGCGCTCTCATTGCTGGCTTGGAGAAGCTGTCGTTCTGAATATCCACTGTGGGTTTTAGAAATTATTTTTAGTCACTCTACAAATATTTGAGGTACTACTTTAAGAATAAAACCCTGGGTGGCAAGTAAAATACAAATAAGTAAGTCATCCCCAAGTGGTTTCAAAATTGAGATTAAACTCTGAAGGTATAAAAGACATTGGCAACAAAAGCTGAAGTTTAAGGAGTAGCAGAGATCAACTGTGTTAACTTCAGAATGGAAGGGGAGTTGCTGCAGCACCCAGAAAAATGCAACAACTTAACAGGCTTAGAAATCTGTGGAATTCAGATCATGGAAAAGGAAGAAGAGAAAAGAGAGAACGTGTTAGAAGAGGACGGTGGCATGGAGAACGAGTCATTCTGTGGGGCAGTGGGTTTGAGTGCGAGGAGGAGATAAAATTTTTTTAAAATTGGGGTAAAAGTCTACAAGTCTACCAACGGGTAAACTAAGAAGTTTGCAGTTGGACTTGTTTGGAAACAAGAATCTACCAAATGTGTGGACACAAGTCAATGATGTTAAAAATAAGGAATGTTTTAGAGTCATTTGGGGACTGGGCTGATTGAATATTGAAGAGAAGTGGAAGAGGAGTCAGGCAGAGCAGCTGCTTTGTGCAAGGATTGGATGTGGTGGTGGAAATGCCAGGAAGGGAAGCACCACTAGTAGGGGAGGTGGCAGATCACGTCTGCAGTGAGCATGGGACACCTCTAAGGGTGTGAGGGGAAAGAGGCAGCCCCGGGGAGCCGACTCTGGGGGCAAGACCCAGAGCTTCGTCTGAGACGCGTTGAATTTCATGTGGCAGCTGGATAATGCAAGTGATGTGCCTACTCACCAATTTGGAACAGGGAAAAGCAGGGGGTGCATTGTCTTCCTTTCCGTTATTTAGAAACATGCAATTTTACTACTTAGTGCATCAAGTTATTCTGTGGAAATTGTTCAGCTATAGTCAAAACCCTTCATTCCTGAAAATGGCTGGAAGACTACCACAAAGCTAGGGAACTTGGATTCTGGTCCTGACTCTGTCTTGAACTATGAGGCCTAAGATGAGGCACTTATCTTTTCTCTCTGGAATAGACATGCTATTTGGAATGTCTGGGCCAAAGTCTCTTCTAGCTTGAAAGTGCCTTGAGTCCCTACTTTGAGGGAGGCTGCGGTGATTGAGCCTTGTGAGTCCTGCTGATTTTGACCATGGTGCCACTGCACAGTTTCTAACATTCTGGAACACATTTTCATAAACTTGGCTTCTTAGCTACAAAAATTTGTTGTTTTGCAGTCTAGTAGATCGGGGTCTTGATTTGTTTTCTACAAGCTCAGGGCAACATCCATTGCCCCGTGCTTTACAGCTGCTAGAGATTGTTACCCATGTTCCTTTGTTCACAGGTTTCTTCCTTCAAAGCTAGTGTTGCTAGATCTATTTCTTATCATATACTGCCATTTGTGTCTTTTGTTCTGCCTTCTTCTCCCACTTGTAAGTACTCTTGTGATCACACTGAGCCCTCTTTGGCAATTCAGGGTAACCTACCCATCTCAAGCTCTTTATCTCAACTGTGTCCTAAAAGTCCTTTTGCCACAAGAGGTGACACACATATTCAGAGGTTTCAGGAATTAACATGTGGATATCCTCTTGGGGGGCATTGCATTGCCCACTATGACAGCTTTTCTTGAGAAAGTAGGAAATCATCTTACCCTTGTATTCCATTTCTCCTACTTTGTATAATGTTGAAAATTTATCTGATATTTTTTTGCTGTGAGATATGCATATATTTCAGTAAAATTTCCACTTACCAGATTAAAATATGGCAGTGATTGTCACTGAACCACATGTTGAATGATTCTTAAAAATAATCTGATCTACCATTCAGCAAGTATATAACTTAGCAAACATGCACATTTAAATTTAACATGAAAAACTACTTGCTCCTACAGTGAGAAGAGGATATAATCATATTTATTTGCCTCAAGAAATAATGTATTTCATTATGGTAAAGAGTGAAAGATTGGAGTTAAACATAACATTTCACTTTTTTGAAATTTTTCACTAAAATGATGTTCTTTAAGTTTTGTCTAATCTTAAGCAAACTCTTTACCTCATCTCTGAGGTGCATGGAGAAAATGATAAATTGTTCAGTGGTGTTTTAATTTTTGTCTGGTAAACAATGATTGAAGCAGTAACTATGTTTGATAGGGTTGTGAAGCTTTGTTAGTTGGGTTTGGAGAAAGAGGTTCTCTATTGGACAGAATCATTGTTTAAACTGTTCCTTCAAAACATGTTTATTTCCAATGGACATATGTTGTAACAATAGAAAGAGCTGAGATAATGCACAAGTGGGAGTGAAAATTTAAATTAACATCCACTAGTAAGACATTAGAGAATTTTACTCATGAAAACATTACTGAGGATGAAATAGGTGGAAAAGTATGTTAATGAGGGAGTAGGTCAAGTTCTTTATTTTCAGTAAAATTTTCAAGAAAAAACACCATACACCTCCCAATAGAGTATCCCATATAAAAATTATTAATTTAGAAAATAATCACCAGTAAAGTTTTATCTTCATTACAATGGATAATGGGTTTTGACAAAAATAAAGTGCTATAAAACCTAAGGAAACATTCATCTTATTCTAATTAAGTAAATCATAATCCCCCCTTAGAGGGGGAAACAGGGACACAGACACTTTGCATTCCGGCATGCAGCAAGAGCCAAGCTAAACTCTGCCCATGCGATTTCTTAATGACACAAGGGAAATGGCTCAAACCACTGTAGACTTAGAAAATGCCTTTAATAGTTTCTATTGTAAACTTTTCACCTCACAGAGGAATGGGACAAAGCAAAATGGAAAACACTGTGGCCACTTATGTCCCTGCTTTGTGTATGTTTCTCTCTTCAACCTCCCTCTTTTAGCTTATGGATCTAATATTTGCTCTGGCTTCTTAAATAGGAGATAAATAAAATGATGTGATATGAGTTTTTGTTTTCACTAGTCTTTTAGTTGTAGCTGAGATATATTCCAGGAGGGCAAGAAGAGCTCCCTGGCTGAGAGGGCTGTCTATGGAATGGAAAGAGGATGGACTGTGCTTACCTTAGATTTTGCTATTAGTTCTCCAACTATAATTTTGACATTTAGCTATTATAGTCTATTTAAGTAATTAATATCACTGCATATGGACTAGATTTAATATACTATATATAATATGTAAATGTTTAGAAAAATACTTAAGCATTCCTTTTACTCTTGGACATTAGAAATTTTGGTTGCTATTCCATGCTTTAGCATTTTGTGGCCCATTTGCTGTTCATATATGCTACACTGTTTTCTCAAACTTGCAAGCAATTTCTGGATTTTCTGCTTTCAAGTACTTCACCATTTCTTGGAATGTCCTTTACCTCCTCTACAGGCAGCCACATCTGAGTCATTTTTTGAGCTCATCTTTTTATTAATTGTGAAATTTTGCTGACTATTCAGCCTAGACTCTAGACTACGATTTATCATCAAGTTAAACCGCATGTTTCTAGTTATTTTTTATGTTTATTTCTTGTCTTTCCAACTGGATGCCAAGAAGATTCTTGATGGCAGGGATTGTTTGCTACGTGTTTTGTATCCTTGGCACTTTGCCTAATGTCATGCAGATTTTAGAATGCTTATAATTTGTCAGAACTCTTGGTTGCAAGTTTGGAAACCCAACTTGCACAATGACTCAGTATGAAGGCGAGGGGTGGGTTTGGCTGAATCATGACTAGATTTGGTTCTCAAATTTATTAGCAGGACTCTGACCTTTTAATTCATTGTTTTTGTTTTCGTTGCCTTAGCCTCATTTTTAGGTAGGAGTTCCTTAAATTGTGTCCTTTAAGAGTAGAGAAAGAGCTTCATTCTCTTTGTAGATGCAGACAAAGTTGTGGGCCTGATGCCATCAGTGCTTTTGGATTGCTTCAGGTCATGTGATCACCCAGACTAATCGCAGTTGTCAGAGGGAAGTGGTTGGATCATTGCCTGAGCCTGAATTATGTGGTCTGTCTTGAGCTGACAGTGGGATTGGTGTACCTCTCATTCCCCAAAATATGCACTGAGATTGGAAGGAGCAGGCCTCCAAAGGAAAAAGCAGGCTTTTATGCCAAGCAAAACCAAGATGCCTACTGGGGAGTCCAGAACATTTTTGCTGATTGGTCAGCTCTACATCTCTGTAGGAAGAACTTGGGTTCATAATTCCACATCTTTTTACCTTCCTCTACAGTACTACATAGCAGTCATAGTCCCTGTTGGAGATGTACCCTACAACATATGCAGTTGGGTGTAACTTCACTATCTGTAACTCTGGTTCCCTGCTGACACATCACCAATGTTAGAAGGCTATTACTCTGTTATGGGTGTATTAGACTGGTGTGTAAGGAATCAGTCCTCTACATGGCATCTCAAAAGTTCTTTTGTGGAAGAGGGAACAGACAGTAATCAAATCTGTCTTTGTGGTTTGCAATGATGTTGGTCAACTGGTTTCACGGTAAAACTAAGTAGTATTATTAACTGATTAAACTACTAGCTGCCTGAATCTGTTTTGGATTTGCTCTATTTTTAGAGCTATGTTGATTTCAGAAATTGATAATACAAACTTTTCTTGAGAGACAGTATGATAATTGATATTTCATGACAAGAAGTATGTATTTAGAAGACTAGAAGCAAGAGTTTGTTTGCTTTTTTTTTTTAAGTGGGTAGTACATGAAAAAAACACACACAGAAGGAAAAAAAATGTCACAGGACTGTCCTGTGACAATGCTATACATGGTTAGATTTCTAAATCTCTGTGTAAAAATATGTAATTGTTGATTTATATTCTTTAAATATTTTTCATTTTTTAAAATTTTTACCTCCATATTCTGTAGGGACTTAAAGTTTAACATATCAGTACTAGATTTAAGATACCTGTCCCATATTATGTCTAAGATGTTTTTTTTTTTTTTTTTTGTCTTTTTGAGACAGGGTTTCACTATGCAGTTCAGCCTGGCCTTAAGCTCACTTTGTAGCTCAGGCTGGTCTTGAAGTCACAACAATCCTCCTGCCTCAGCCTCCCGAGTGCTGGGATTACACAGACATGCGCCACCACGCCCGGCTCTAAGATGTTTGATATTCAGACAGATAGTGAAGTTACACTCAACTACATATGTTACAGGGTAATAATAAGCTATTTTTCTACAAGGTTAACAATCTAAGTTTTCAGACCAAAAATTAGAGAAATAGAAGTGCTGCAAAGACAGCCAACATTTTGGCCCTAGCCTTTCAAGGTCAGTGATGACTCAGGACATAGGAGAACCTATACTATAACATCATGTAACTCAGTTGTATCCCAAATTTTCTGATCAAGGAGATTATGGGGCCAAAGAGTTAAGTGATAGATGTTATGGAGTGTGCCTAAGGAGAATCACATGGAGAGAAAACATTCTCTCAGGCTTCCACAGAGAGCAAATTGGTCAAGCAGTGGCCATGACTCATCCACATGAATGACACTGACAAAAGATCTTCAAACTACAATACAGGGTTACAGAATAAATCCTGAGGGGACTTGACTGACCTTATCAGATACAAAGATACATTTCTCATTGCATAGGTCTTGCTTTATCTTGGTTTTAACCATCCAGCAGAAAAGTATAAAAATGAAACATATAAAGTAAAGCCATACTAATATGATGAGCTGTGAAAGGCTCCAGTCAACAACTTCTTTGGATAACCTATTACTATTGTGGACTGCTGGACTATATTAGATTGTTTTGCTGAATTCATGTACCTAGAGTAGATGCCAATGGAATACTCATCCGACAGGAGTAAACAAAGAAAGGAGATACAACGGAAGGTCCATTCTGTATCTGTATATACATTATAGTTAGGATAGATATACATCTACTTTCACTAAAATCAATAAGAGGACTGGCAAGATAGCTCAGTGGTCTAAAGCACCTCTCAGGGACTGCGGTTCGAGCCCCAGCACCACATGCCATGCCAGCCCCTCCTCCCAGGGCGGGCTGAGCTGAACCCCCCCCCCCCGCAAAAAAAGAATCCGTGATGTGCAGCAAGACACTGTAATAAATAAATGAATTAAAAAAATAAAATAAAATCAATAAGAAAGATTTGTTTTAATAATGTTTGGACAGGATAGCCTGTCTGTATCTTGTAATATGGATAACCACTAAAAAGATAATAGTGTACAAGGTATTAACTATTGAAACTGTCCTATTAATCAGTTTTGAAACTATCTTATTGCTATGTGTTTCTCAATAAAATAAAATAAATAATTTGGGAGGCAGCATGGGTAACCACCCTCTGGGCAGTTCCCTCCTTCATCTTTGTCCAGCTTCTTATTGGTAGCAGGAAATTAATGAGCTATAAATGGTAAATACAGAGGCAAAGGTGAACATGCAAGCCAAATAAACTAGTTGAGGAAATCATTATAATAAAAAAACTGATAATAAAGTATAAAATATGAGAAGCCTTTGAGATTGCAAATATTTCCCTCTGTCTGTCTCTGGTATATATATATATATATATATATATATATATATATATATATATATATACCTTCTTTTCCTTTCCTTTCCTTTCCTTTCCTTTCCTTTCCTTTCCTTTCCTTTCCTTTCCTTTCCTTTCCTTTCCTTTCCTTTCCTTTCCTTTCCTTTCCTTTCCTTTCCTTTCCTTTCCTTTCCTTTCCTTTCCTTTCCATGTGCTGAATATCAAACCCAGGGCCTTTTTTTTATAATCAGGCATAACAGTTTCACGTATAAGTATTCATAATACAGACACTAAATTGCCCATTAGTGTTTTTGATTACCTATTTGTGTACTGAAAAGTAAGGTCAGAGATAGTTGAAGTGTAAAATTTTAAGTCATGGAGCATTTATTATAAACACACAAGTTATGTATTGAAGAATTTTCTAGGTTCCTAGCTGGTGGAGATGTTAATAGATATTGTAGACAGTGAACAAAAAATATTAGGAGAAAGTTCAGTAAATGTTAGATGACTGCTAACAGCCCTGTAGAATAGGAGTCAGGGTTATGTAAAGTTTCTATCATTTTTGACCATTTCAAATGCTCTATGATTGGTTAATGTTTGGATCAAAACACATGTCTTCTTTTATCATCTGAACTTTGTTTAGTATTGGACATGGCTTTCTTAGCTAGGTAAGTTTGTGTGTAGGAAAAGAGCAAATCAAACACAAAAGGAATAGTGTATCCTCTAGGAGTTAATGTTCTGGAGAAACCCCTACAAAAGTTAATTATTTAATTTAATCAAAATATTTATTGGCACAATCTTAATTTACTTTCCAATCTTTATATTCTAGAACTGGAAGATAAGCAAAAATCTCCAGCTGGTGCCTCTCCGAAAATTACTTTGTTCATACAAATGTTTTGACCACCGTGGCCCTAACCTCTTTGGAATTTCTCAAGAGTAGAACATGCAGGATGCTCTTTCAGTGCCTCGCTGGCTGCCCATCGGGTCTGCGCTGTCAGCTCGTGCCCTACCACCAGCCACGTGGTGTGCAGGCTCTTCCTTAGACAAAGGAAGACAAATGTTAAGCAAAGGAAGAAAAACAGTTTAATTACAGAGATCCTAACTTAAGCATAATAGTCTACCATTAGATCATAAGGCTCTGATAATGCTGTGTTTTCCTTTGGCTTAAAAGGAAAATTAAAAAAAAAAAAAAGGAAAGATCTGTGTGCCATCTAAATGTTATGCCCTCATCACTTTATAATTGTTACTTTCCTTTTCTAGGAAAGTATTAAGAGAATTTGGTGGGAAAATGTGTTTATTTGAATGTTTCACACCTGAAAGAGAATCACTTACTAATTAATAATTTTTTAATTCTACTTAGTTATTTTTTTGTATAATTTCATTTGAGGCACTAAAATCTGTAGATTAAAAACTTTCATTCTATTAAAAGTAAGTGGAAGACCAGAAACTCAGGTATGGGAATTCTTAACATCACATTTTTCTGTTTTAAAAGCATCAATTTTTTTTTTCTTTTAAATATTTTAGCAAGAGAAGCTAACAAACGCTAGGACTATTGTTGCTAAAATGAGAATTTAACTTATTTTCCTTGAGGGACAACAGACAACTAGGAAAAGAAATAAAGATAATCTTCCCTGTGTGATGCATAGACAATGGTTCTGGCAAACTTGGTTTTTGTCCAACACCATATTCATCACTTGTGAAGTTGCAGAGTATCTGGCTCTACTCTAGAATTACTGAATCAGACTCTGACAGTGTGACTTGCTCATATCTGTTTCAGCAAACCCTCTGGGTGATTTCCCCACGTGTGATAGTTTGAGGACTACAATTTAGTGGACTTGGTTGTGTGTTCCGAAAAGGAAGACATTTGACCATACATGATTTTTAAACTCTCCTGGAAATACATTTCTTCAGGTAGCTGTTTCTTAGCTCTTCTGGTGGAAAACAGAGTGAAATAGTTTCCTCCATAGTACCATGCTACTTTCCCTGCTCGGCCTTTATGAGTCCGAGTCAGCACATACCCTTTCTGTGTCAACGCTGCTTCTGCTGTCAGCGGAGCGCTAAATCAATGGAGTACGGCAGTGGGACTCTGAATCCCAAAGGACGAGTTTCTGACGCTGAAAGAAGAGATGAAGCTTCAAGGTAACTTTCTCTTTCTTTCTTTCTTTCTTTCTTTCTTTCTTTCTTTCTTTCTTTCTTTCTTTCTTTCTTTCTTTCTTTCTTTCTTTCTCTCTCTCTCTCTCTCTCTCTCTCTCTCTCTCTCTCTCGCCCTCTCTCCTTCTCTCCCTCCTTCCCTCCCTTCCTTCTTTCTTTTCTTTCTCTTCTTTTCTTTTTTCTTTATGTATTTAGTACAGGATTTTCAGGGTCTCACTACACAGATTGGACTCATAGTAATCCTCCTGTTTTCAGCCTCCCAAGCACTGGGATTACAGGTGGGTGTCACCATGGCTAGTCTCAGTGCCCTGGGGGTGGGGCCGGCTCAGCATTCTGGGGAACCCTGGTCCTTATCTCTGTCTAAGCAGGCACTTTAATCCACTGAGCTATCTGGCCTCCCTCAAGGTAACTTTGTAAAGGTTCCATTAATCAAGAATGCATTGTAAACAACAAACACAAATGAATGAAAGATATTGAAACTCATTAAAAATGAGTCATAGAAACAAACTATTTATTCAGAGAAATTGCTCAGTAAATTGCTTATGATTAGGAAAATATTTTCGTACAATGTATGCTGTTAAACATGTTTTGTTAACTATTTTAATCCCATGACCTCGGCCATAATTTATGAGGTATTGTGGGACTAGAAAGAAAATTCTAAACATTCATCCATCTGCATACACATATATTCAACAATATTTCAGTAGTTTCTTAAAGTGAGAAAATCTTGGCTCTCAGCCTCTGCCATTGTTCTTTGCTTTTGTTGTTTTCCTGTCTCAAGACACAGCCACTTAGTTTGCGTTCCATAATTCCACAAAAACTGGCCTTCCAAAAGCCCACAGCATTGTCCTTCTCCTCCCCCTGCTCCTTATCTGCCTGGCACTCCTTGTGGGTGTGAGGTCAGCTGACACCTCTCCCTTTGCAAGTCTGTGCCTTGGGTTCACTCCTCAGCTCCACCCTCTGCTCTTTCTTTCTGTTGCTCTGTCAGATTCTCTATAGCACCCTATCTCTCCTCTCCTCATTTTTTCTACTAGTTTCATGATTACCCCTGTGGTGGCAGCAACTCAGCCTCCCTTCATTTTTAACCCATGTTTACAAGATCATTGATTTCAGTGTATCTGAAATAGAAGAGAATCTTTTCTACACAGATTCCATTTATTCATTTATCAAGTACAGATTCATTGAAGGGTTTCTATCTATAAGGTACTGTTTTCTATTCTAAATATCTGACAATGAGCAGGACTAGCAGAGTCCATATCCTGATGGAGCTGATGCTCTAATAGGGAAGAGTAAACAACAGATAAATTGTAGGTGATCAGTAGTTTGAAGAAATAAATAGAATTTGGAATAACAAGAATGGTAGGAGTAGATATACATACATACATACATATATATATATATATATATAGTGTGAGAGAGACAGACAAGAGAGATAGATAGATAGATAGATAGATAGATAGATAGATAGATAGATAGATTGAGTGGTATAGGTCTAATATAGCAGTATTTGATTAGAGATCTGAAGTGAGTGAAAGATTGATGATCTCTGTGGTATAATAAATGGAAATCAGTCAAGTGTCTTGGATGACAGAACAAAAGCATCAGATAACTGATAGTGTGCTAAAGAAAAATCATGATCTGATGCCAGAAAATTGTTTATATCAAAGATATTGAAATATGCTATTTATATTTTCCTTCATATAGGGGTCTGTATTATGAACCAGAGTTCATAATGCATGTATTTTATAGAGATATTTAGAGAAACAGAGAATCTGTTATGAAACATATTTTGCAGATAGTGCCAAACTCTTCTTTTCATGAAAAGATTATTCTTATAAAAATACTTTTCCATTCTGCAGTAGTTCTTACAGTACTAAGGAAATTCACATTTAGTTGGTATCAAAACTTTTAGGAATTCGTGTCCCATAATAACTTTTCTTCAGTTCGACATGTCTTGTTGAATTTCAGAAGCACCTAAAGAAATCGATTGATGTCAACATCAGAGCACTAGAATGACAAGTAGACAGGGGGAAGAGACTCAGTGAAAATTTTGCGAGACAGCTTAACTTGTCCTATTTTGTGGTGGTTGTGTTTGTTGTCTGAATGTCCACTAGGTTCCTGAAAGCTTATAACCGTTTTAAGTTTCAGTATAAACAGAATGCTGATTTTTCTAGGGTAAAAGCATTCAGCAAACACCGGTGACTGAACAAGATTATCTCTTGGGCTTCTTTGAATCCCATGATCCCAAGAAAGGCTTGGGAAGCTGGTGGTTAAAAACAAATTAAGGCTTGATGATTCCAGCCATAATAATACTGCTTAATGTTCACTGGGTGGACTAAAATATTCTGGGACTATTTCCAAGTTGGTACAGAAAGCCCTGCGTTTGCAACGTGCTTCTGCAGTCTCACCCAATTGTATTTCAATGGTACTGTTGGGGGTACTGCTCTCTTCTGATGAAGGAGTTACATCAAGCAAGGCAATTTAATATTCATCTGATGGTTCTAACAGTAGTGCAAGGTAGGATGGGCCCAGGAGAAAAGAAGAGAAAATGTAATAGAAGAAAGGAATGAGGGAAAAACCATGGAAGTATGTAGGAAGGGGCTGTAGGCAGCTGTCTCTGGAATGCTGTGGGAGACGAGTTTGTAACCTGGAGTCATCTCACTTTCAGATCAGTGTGTTAATGAAACCTGAAAAGGTAAAGCAAGTTTTCCAAACCAAAAGAGTGCACCAGTGGCCCAGGATGGAGCTGTAGGCTCTGGGCTTTGTCCAACATGTTTTATTTCAAAGGTGCTTGTTCCTTCCTCAGAGTCCTCCAACAGCCAGGATTCTACATTATCTTACTACTTTTTCTTTTCAATTTCAGACAGTTAATATTTTCAAGTTTTCATATATTGCATATTATCTTGAAATCTGTTTTTAATGTCCAAACATGGAGGAATTACTGTTGATGGGAACTGTATTTTTTAAAAATGTCTAGACTTTTATGAGTATAGTCTTGTGACCTATGATAATTGCATTCATCTTGGGCAGTTGGCACATGTACCTGCCGTGTGATCTTGAAGCTGCTGTCTTCTCGCCCTCAGAAGAACACAGTTTGTACTCTCCCCTCCATATTGCTTAGTTTTTCTGCAATTAATTCAGGATAAGACTGTAAATATGAATTTTCAGACACATGTGCCTCTTGAGGATAGATCCCATGTATAGCACAATGGGATAATAAAGAGAATAGAATGAAAAAAAATTAAACAGTGCTTAGGACACTGTGCAGGCTAGGAAAGTTTTCTATCACTGAGCCAGCCACACTGCAGCCTGGGAGGATAGATTTACTACTGATTTGCTGTGAATATTCAAGTCATTTTCCTATTTAACAATTTCTTTCATGGACTATGATCTTCAGTTCTCTGGAAGTTCTGGAATGTGTTATTTTCTTGTTCTTCAAAGCTTGTCCACCATTCATCTAGGTGTAGTGTATTAGTCAGGAATATATTTTGGACCTCATTAATTCTGTGACTTAATTGTCTATAGTTAAATCTTCCAGGTATATCAAACCTAAATTTTTTCTTCACAGTGTTGAATCCATTATGCTTTAGTGCAGTGTTGGCAAAATTGTTATTAGTTGGATATGGCTTAGAAAACTCTTTTAGGCTTTTAAAGAAGTAATTGATTATCTTTATGAATTCTCTAAAGATGTGTGTTGGTTTTTGTGTGTGTGTGTGTGAGAGAGAGAGAGAGGCAGAGAGAGAGACAGAGACAGAGAGAGAGAGAGAAGGAGAGAAAGAGAAAGAGAGAGGTAGGGGAGTGTTAACATATACACCTTTATAGTTCATTCATGCATTAAAATAGGGGGTCTCCTTAAAGCACCTGTTTAGGCAGATGCAGAGGTCTGGGATTCAATCCCCTGACTGCTATGCCAGCCTCACCCCCAGGGCATGCTGAGACAGCAGACAAACTGGGCATAGTGGCGTGTGCCTGTAATTCCACACTTGGGAGGCTGAAAACAGGAAGGATCACTACAAGTCCATCTGTGTAGTGAGACCCTGTTGATCCTGTACCAAATACATAAAAATAAAATAAAATAAAATTAGGAGTCTCTTCTGTCATATTCTACAAAAGTGAAATTGTTTTACAGACAATTGACATCTGTAAAGTAAAGCAGGAGTTGAGAAATGAAATGTTTGTGAATCTGACACTCTTGAAATGAAAAATCAACCCTGAATGAGAATCATATTTTTTCCAGATGGGAAATAATCATGTTTGCAGATGATCTTCCTACCCAACGGGCAGGCATAGCTTTTGCTGCTGAGCAGTCATTGTGCTTGCTGTTCCTGGACTTTCTCAGCCATGTCAGGGGAAGACGTACACCCACGGAAGAGACTGGCATTCTTCACACATGACTCATCAATGAGCTCCAAAGGCCTGCAACGTGTCCCTTGTTAGTTGAACTTAGCTTTTTTTTTTATCAGCCTGGTTATTGATCTCCTGAAAACAGATGTGACATGAATGAATAGGCTGGTTTCCCAGGTGTGCAGAAGCTGGAGCTCCTTAGGGATTGGAATGTTTTGGCTCCATTTGTAGGCTGGAGATTTCTGCAGGGCAGAGTTGTGTCCAAGCGGCCTCTCTCTAGTCCTAGAGGGCCTTGAGGCTTTAAAGCACTCCAAAATAAGCAACAAGAAGGAAAATCAAATACAGGAGATGGAAGGAATTATTGCAGGGGGTATGCTATCACCCATAATTAGGACTGACTGTAGAAGCACTGGCATGCCCTGCTAATAAATCATCCATCTTTGTATCTTTACTTATTCCTATCAGGAGAAAAAGAGAAAAGCAAAATTCCCACAGTCTAGGGACACTGTGAAGCAGGGTCAGCTGTGAGATATTTATGGAAGATTTTGAGTGAAGGGGAGTCTGTGGGGAGGGAATAACTTTGAAACATTTGGGAGCCACAAAAATACTGGGTAATTGAAAGCTGTGTCTGGGAATTTTAAATATATACCTACAAGGTTGGTTCTCTATGACATATATGTGTGTGTGTGTGTGTGTGTGTGTGTGTGTGTGTGTGTTTCGTCATAAAGAAACTCAGGGAACACTTCTAACAGCCACTGATTAATAACTCGAGTCATATGTTAGTTGATATATTACTGATTTTAATGCCAGGTCTTCTTGGTTGAACCATTTACTAACCACTAGGCAAGAAGATTCTAGTTTGGACCTACCATAGTATTCTCATACAAGAATATCATATTCAATAGGGCCACAGCAAAACCTCTCCAAACGAGCTCTGGAAGTTCTTAATTTCTCTTGACATTTCTGGAAGCGAACTAAAAATTTCCTATTCATCCCTGTTTGCTAATTTTACTTGCTAAACTTACTAGACTTTGCTTACTAAAATTTTATTTTTTTCTAAGCTACAAAACTCTCCTGTTTTAGAAGGTCTTAGGATAGAAGCTATTTGGAATAGACACGGGTCTTCAGTTAAAACAGAAACAACACTTTCAATAAAATATTTGTTTCTTGAATGTGGTGAAAGTTTCTGTTCTTTTCAAAGGAAAACATACATCTGCTTGACTGCCTGACAAATAAAATAGAATGCTCCATCCTAAATAGAAGGGGGAAAAAAACGCAGCTGGTAATTGAGAAAGCCCCGTGTTTCCTATGTCCAGCTCTGCCTTGTTCCCTCACCCCTTCTGCAGAAGTTTTCACTGAATAATATAATTAGGAGAAGCTCTGAAAAATCCAGAATCCATCTCAATAATTTCATACTTATAACCTGAGCAGCAGAAATACTTTCTTTAACAAAGGAAATTACATGGGTTGATGAGTGGATAAAACATCAGGCGCCACGTCATCGTGTTGGTGGAAAATGCGGACCATTGGAGGAGACAAAGTGAAGGGAGTTGTTGCAGTGTGTTCTGGAAACGTATTCCTTGCCATCAGTATTTCTCATGTGTGTTTGTTATTGACTTTTTAACCACTAGGTGACACTGTTGTCTCAAGAGTTAGTGCAGGACGTACTGTGAAAGATAACAGCACTTTTGATTATTTTTGTTATAAGCGTATTAGTCAAGGTTTAAATGTGAACGTGTGATTTACTAGTCTGAAATCCAAGTAGTACAGATTGTCAATAGCATTACAAATTGTCCTGACAATACTGCCTCCTAAAGGAAATTTATGTGTGCTTGGAATAGACTGTTGCTTCTATACCTACAGCATGGTCCGCCTCACCAGTGTCTGAAATTTCTCAGCTACTAGCACTGCAACAGCATTTCTGCCTTTATTGTAGGTAAACTATTTTATTTCATACTGTTGCCAACCGAACTTAGTGAATATTTCAAAGGTAGCAAGTGGCATAACTAGAATTCATACCCTGAGTGTCCCTGTGACCCTTTTGTTGACTGTTCTGGTTGCAGGAGTGGCGAGCAGGAGAATCTGACCTGGAGCCTAGCGAGATTTCAGATTCAGTTCACTATAAGATAATATGTGGACTACACATTTAATTTTCTGTTTCTTATTTATTTGGTACAGGGTTTCGCGCCGCAGCTCTATCCCATAGTGATCTTCCCGTCTCAGCCTCCCCAGCACTGCGATTATAAGAGTCTGCTACTACACGCGGACTCAGTTGCCCGCTCAGCGTGCCCGCAGACTGGGCTGACGCACATGTGGTGCAAGGGATGGAACCCTCTTCCTCACGCTTTCCTAAGCAGGTGCTTGGTCCACAGATATTTGGCTGGCCCTCTGGCGACCTTTTTAAGCGTTATTTTAAGACAGTTTGTTCAGACTCGTCTCCCTTTTCTATGTTTTCTCTTCCATTCCTGACTGAGAAATGTATATTTGTCCTCTTCAAATCTACCTCTGCGTGAAAGCCCTCCTACACTTGCACCTTGCCCCTTTTCAGACTTCCTGTAGCTAGTGCCATGTTTGCCTCATTTTTACCGTTCTTCCCTCTACCACATTTTCCGCTCATCTACTAAAGTGATTAGAGACCTCGATCTTAAACACTCCCCAGCTTCCTCTGAACTTTTTGGGGGGTTATACTTTAGAAAGATTAGATCCTATTTTCTTACCATTCATTTATTCTTTAGCCTGTTCCAGTCGTGTTTTTCTACCCTTTGCTATAATTAAGCTGCTCACTCAGCAACTTTCTATTGCTAAATTCCATGGGCTTTTCTAAGTCCTCATCTTTCTTTCATTTACTTATTTATTTATTTGGCCCCTCTCTGTTTGATGGTGCTCCATCTCTAATCCCTCATTTCATTTTCTTGGTATTATTTCCCGTAGCTTAATCATATCCTTCTTGTGAGAGTTTCAAAGATTCTCAATCTCTATCTCTATTGTAATGAAAACATCCCTCTGACATTCTTTCATCTCAAATATTTTGCTGTTCTATGTGGCTCAACCTCCACTCTATATTGGAATTTATTATTCTTGATTTTTAATCTGATTGCATTATTGGAAAAGGAAGGAGATTTTTCAAAATAACTTAACCTTAACAGAAAGGAAATCCTATTTCATTTTCTCTGTCTCATTCTCTTTAACTGATGATTCTTCTACTGATGACAGGAATTCTTATGATAGGATTCTGTAAGTTTCTGAACTTACAATATATTGATAGGTTTTCTGCTTTGAGTTCATTGCCATTACTTTGATATCCATCAGAGTGGAGGTTGTTTATGAAGGTGGTTTTCTTACCTCATGCTCATAGAGGATTACCGGGGTCAGAAGCTGCTTTATTTATGAATGGGATATAGATACTTATACTGCATTCACTTTTTGAAGTATTATATGCCCAAGATGTTGACTAGAATGTGGAAAAGATCATTGATACAATTGGTCCTCTTTCTGATCACAGTAATCAATTCTAGAATGACAGTTTGGAGACTTGTGTGGTCCTTGGTTTCAGGTACCTTTATGGTCCCTATTATGTGAATCTCTTGAAATATGACTCTCCTTTATTCTTGGATATGGGTAACCCATAGAGATATTTTAGAAAATATTCTAACCATTGTGTGTAACTTTTAAAACAATATGCCAGTTAAGAAGAATATTCTTATCTAAATCCTTTCCTCCAAGACCTTGAAAAGTTGGCATTAATATTAAGATTTGTTTGCCATTGTATTAGTTGATTGTCTGGCCCCATAGTCCAGCACTTGAAATGTTTCTTTTCTTGTTATGTTCTTTTTGACATGAGTAAAAAATAATTTCCTTGAGGATTGATTTATATATTTTAGTAAATGTGCTGTTTTCATTTCTACTATATGGGGTAGGAGGCTTAAAGTATATATGTAATCTGATGATTAATTTAAGTGCATATTTTAAATGATCCATACACAGTTCTACTGTATGACAGTTGCAAGGATTGATGACAGTTGCACGTATAAGAAATATGTGCTATGGAGTATATTTATTACTTTTTACCTTGGTACTAGCTTGACATTTGAAGTGCAATAAAAACTTGCCTTTACAGGTCAGATTGGGACTCACAGTTAATCTGTTAGAAGTGATTTGTACATAAGGCTACTAGAGAATTGCCTTAGGTTTAAAGTTCCTATGAAAACAATGGTGAGTTCCCATTGCTTGATCACTCCCATTGATGCCCAAGCCAGATATTACTAAGAGATTTCTGTAAATACTACAAAACTCTTCACAACTTCACATATTTCAACTTTTCATCTCAAAAACTAGTTTTTCAGTATTGTAAAAGGATTGACACAGTTGGAAATGGATTTAGGTTGTTATTCAGTTTGGCGTCTAAGTAGATAGGTTCTCAGAAGATTACAAACTGGGTAATATTGTCCATACCAGGAGAAAAAGCATTTTATTCAGATTAAATAATTATGGAAAGTCAGACATATATAGTATTATTCCTGTATGATTTTAATGTACAAAAGCACATTAAGAATTCAAGACTGTTAAAAGACTCAAAGTTATCAAAATTACCTTAATAGCTAATGAAAGAAAGTTATGGGAGCTAACCTGCATATTTATCACTGCCTCTCTCATGTGCCAAGCATTGTCCTTGGTACTGTTCTTATCTAAATCCTCTCCTCCAAGACCTTGAAAAGTTGGCATTAATATTAAGATTTGTTTGCCATTGTATTAGTTGATTGTCTAGCTCCACAGTCCAGCACTTGAAATGTTTCTTTTCTTGTTATGTTCTTTTTGACAAGAGTAAAACATAATCTTCCTTGAGGATTGATTTATATGCTTTAGTATATGTGCCGTTTTCACTTCTAGTATATGGTAAGTGTGGTACACAGTATCATTGTAATTTGTGCAATGTGAGTCACAAAACTTCTAAATTTCAGGTGTGCCACCAGTTAATGGGGAGCATGAGAACGCTGCTGTTTCCTGATTGCTTCTTGAAGGGACAAAAATGCTTTGTAGCAGATACGAAAGTCCCTTAAAATACTGAATTTTCAGTAAAGTAAAATTTTACTTGTTGGTATGAGAACTTTTCTTTTCTTTTCTGTATTTTAGGGAAGGGCCTAGAGGGTGTTCATGGTCTCACTACTAGATCAGACTCATAGTGATCCTCCTGTTTACAGCTCCCAAGAGCTGGGATTACAGGCGCGCCGTGTACCACCATGCTGAGTTCGGTACAAGAGCTTTTCAACACCTGCTCCCCAACGATACGTGGATAGCTACTCACTATCCTTCCCCCATTACTGTGATTCTGTGTCTGAATTTAGCCTCATTTGACTTCCTGAGACAAATTAACTAGAGGAGAAGAAATTCTAAATGTTATTCTGTGTTTTTGAGTTGCAAGATGTTAGTGGTAGCTCATATATGTTATCAGCTGTGGAATGTAAGTCAACAAGTACAAACAAACTCAAAAGGAAACTATATTCTGTGGCTTTCAGATCTTGGGAGAGTTTGAGCATGAATGCTTTAAAATTTTTGTAAGCAAGCCAACAGATCCAGAGAACTCGACATCATGACATATTGTGCAAGTCAACACAGGCCAGGGCAAATGAGACCACTCAAAGATTGAGTTTATTGTAGATGCAGATTCTATAAAATTCTGATTCAGAAAAACCTCCAGGGAGCATGGGAAAATTATCCACCAATAAAAATGACATTTATTTTTGCTTTTATTTATTTAAAAATTTTGTAAATTTTATTTTAAAGAATGAAAACAAAAACAAATAGCAAAAAGGAGACAGAAACTGATTAACATACAACAATACATATGGTACATATTTTCAAAGCAACAATAGCAAATTAACACTGCTTGTTATATTATGTATTTTTATCATCTAGTCTGTTGCTCAGATTAACAGATACAAGTTTGAAAGATTGGAGAAATCATTGAACACTAATGCCTACTTTCATTGAACCTTAATATTTTTTTTCCTTGACCTTTTTACTTTATTTTTAACTTATTCTAAGAGAGTTAGGAATGATTCTTGGACACTGGGATCCTAATAATTCTATATTAAAGAAGTAAAATCAGAAATCTAGAAAAAGGTGCATGCCAAGAGTTGTCTGTAGTAATTATAATTCTAAAATTGGAAGCCAACAGAGTGTTTGCTCTTTGGGAAATGGATGTGTGTACCATGGTACATCTCTGTGAAGGAATAAAATGTGATTATTAGAAAGTAGTGTTCACTAAAAGTGCTAGTTTGATAAAGGCTTTTAATGTTTTCAGTGTAATGAAGATTTTATGTATAGTTATGCTTAAACTGTGTAGAAAAAATACAGCTTATAGAAAAAAAACTGTGCTCAAATTTGAATTAACAATATTGGAACATATTTTTCAATACTTTTTTGCAATTTCTCAAATTTTTTATTTAATAACTAGAAAGATGAAGAGAAATACTGGCAAAAATAAATAGTATCTAAATTTTTATCAAAGTACAAGGGGCTGGCCAAATAGCTCAGTGGGTTAAAGCACTGGAAAGCAGGTGCAGGGGAGGTGTTCAATCCCCGGGCTGTGCCGGCCCCACCTGCAGGACAGGCTGAGACTGCAATTGAGACTGGGTGTGGTGGCGTGCGCCTGTAAACCCAGCTCTTAGGAGGTGTAAACAGGCGGATCACTATGAGTCTGATCTAATAGTGAGACCCTGAACACCCTGTAAACCCATCCTAAAAAAAATACACACACAAAAAAAAAATTGCATGTACTCTGTACTCTGTTCTGTTTATCCTGTAACAAAGACACAAAGACATGAAGCTTTGCATAGGAACAATGCATTATAGAATCTTGAATTTTGATTTTTGACATTATGAATAAAACAAGAGAAATTTGATTATGTTTCAATGTTTTCAGATCATCTTTCTTTGTACCTATAATTGTCTTTTGAAAAAGCATTCTCTGTCCCAAGTGAGAGCCCTATAGATAATCCCAAACCATAAATATTAGAGCAGTCTTGTGTCTTCCACATAAAAAGCCAAATGGTCATCTCTCAGAAATGCAATATAAATGCTTCCACATTGCTTGAGTCCTTTTAATTAGAAGTGACCTCTAGGTACTACTTCTACTTTAAGTATTAATGAGGCCAACATTATAAAATCTACCCCACTTTTAAGTTTCCCTTAGACATAACTTACTAAGTTCATTTCCCATAATGATGGAAAAGTTGCTCTGAGCTAGTCTCTATGGAAAAACATATGCTATATGGAGTATTTTAGTCATTTTTCTTCTAACATAGCAGTTCCAGTCATCTAGTTTTTCTTTGCTATTATCTTTACAAATGGAGACCCTGTACTGAGAAAGAGACAGAGAGAGAGAGAGAGACAGAGACAGACAGAGATAGAGACAGAGACAGAGACAGAAAGGACAGTTGAGAGAGAAGAGAGGAGAGATATCAATTTATTAGACAAACCTAATATCTTTTAAAAATATAAAACACTATTTCATAGTGTTTGTTTTCAGCATATTGTCAAATATGCTGAAAACAGCATATTTGATTTCAGTAATAAGTTGACATGAGCTCTTAAGACACAATGAAAATGCCACAGTGAGAATTCCATTTGAGTGACTATTCTCCAATAATTCTTACTAGAGAATAAATTTCTATCTGACATACATGGATTAATAGATATATCTGGTTTTTGTCTTCATGATTTGAATAAAGTGTTATTCAAGTCAGTTTTGGCATAATAG
The DNA here is from genome assembly GCA_004027165.1 of Ctenomys sociabilis. Classification (NCBI taxonomy): domain Eukaryota; kingdom Metazoa; phylum Chordata; class Mammalia; order Rodentia; family Ctenomyidae; genus Ctenomys; species Ctenomys sociabilis. Next base: position 11,581 of record PVKA01021329.1, on the reverse strand, counting down.
TACGACTGAATATTGTGACTCCAAAATTCATAGTTGAATCAGTACCTCTCAATGTGATAGTAGGAGACAAGCCTTTGTGAAGGGATTGGGTTTAGATGATATTGTGAGGTGTTGGCCCCTGGGGTGGGATTGGTGCCCTTATAAGAGGAGACAATGGAGGGCTTGCTTCCTTTGCTCTGTGCTTTGTGAGAACACAGAGAGGTGGTAGTCATTTGCAAGCTGGTAAGGAAAGTCTCATTAGTCAGTTGAATGGAGAGGCACTTTCACCTAGAACTCTTAGGCCTCCAGGACCATGGTGAGATAGAGTCTTAGAATTTGAGCTGCCTAGTGTTGCATATTTTGTAATGGCAACCTGAACTGATTAATGCCAGTTACAGTGTTTGGAACAATGCTAATGCAATGGAGTGAAACGTCATAATCATCAGATTAAAAAATCTGATCATTAAAATCATTAGATTAATGACTATACTCAAGGTATTGGACAAGGTTGAATATAAAAAGTGTTTAAGTTTGTACAAAAGATGCCTTTAATAAAAATGAAATGGAAACATATCATTTAATAGAGATGGATTTGGAAAAAACAATGTAATTGTGTGGTACTGTTTTTAAAGTCAACATAGCTAAGTACTGTGTTAGATTTTAACCTACCACTTTTACTTTTTTAAATGTGACAATCAGAAAGAGTCATGGGGAACGTGTCCATAAAAAATGATAAAAATGGGTAATTTCTGTCTAGATCTTACAGAGGTGAGGAATAAATAGAGTCTTATGATGATCTAGGTTGCCATCAGGAATATTTCCAGGCCTTGGTGGAGCAGAGCACAAGTTACAAGAGAGCCCAAGAGGAGATCTCTCTTTCCAGGGTCAGGAGAAATAATAGAGTGACTAAAGAAGCTCAATGTCACACAGAGGGCTATCAACAAAAGAGGACAAGCTGAGAGAGAATCCCTGAAATTCATGCATGCTGAATGTTCAACTAAGTAAATAGTTAAACTTGAATGAGATCCATGGCAGGCACTGAGGACAGGATCGGCAGCAACCCTGGGGAGTCAGCTTCCATCCGCAGAATGAAAGCTTGAAGACAAGGCTGTAGATCTGAACCCACCATGTCATTCATTACATTAAACTTAAACATATAGGGCTTAAAGGCAGAAATTGGTACATTGGCCAAAAAACCAGGACCTAATTATATGCTTTAAATATAAAGACACAAATAGCTTCAAAGGAAAATGCTGAAAATTTTCACTTAGGGAATAACTGCAAAAATGTAACACATGTGGCTAGAAACATGAGAATACAAGAATAGGCACAATCCTAATCTTCAATTACGCAGACATTTTCCTTGGAATGTGTTATGGTTTGTGCCTAGTTGTTCCCCAAAGCCTCATGTCGTCACCGGGGTGGGCATTTAGAGCTTGTCATTAATTCATGATCCAATGTGGGATTATGAGTGTGAGTGCTACACCCACCCTGGGACAGATAGCCTGAGTACAGTATAAGGAAGGGAGAGGCCTGCTCCTTTGTCCTGCTTATGCTCCTGTCTTTTTGCTCTTGCTCTTTTGCTATTTTCCACACTCCATGAACTGCCGCCCTCTTCCATGTGCCACTCTACTTTGGAGCCAACTGATTATGGACTGAAACCTCCACAGCTGTGTGCTAAATAAGCCTTTCCTTCCTTAAATTTGGGTGTTGGTTTTGTTTGTCCCAGCAATAAGAGAAAAGTAACTCAGCCAATAAGGGATTAATAGTCCCAGGAAAGGGATTGCTCACATTTAGACTGGAAGTTAAGACCCATAATTAAGTGGTCCTTGGGGAGGAGGATTTTCAGCACTGTACTAGATAAATCCTTGTTATCTGTTGGCATCTTAAGTTATGATGAGTCCTCATGTATAGTTTATGTTAATATTTATATATTTTTGCTCAAAAATAAAGGATTTTTACTAATCTGCAGTGAACTGCTACAGTTACTCCTCCCCTCCCTTCCCCTGCCCTTTTCTCTCCCTCCTAACCCCTCCTACTCTCCACCACTTCCCTTCTCTCCCTCCATTGCTTCTTCTCCCTCCCCTCTTCTTCCTTCCTTCTTTTTCTCTTTCCTCCCTCCCTTTCTTCTCCTCCTCTTTTATTGTCCTCCTTTTTCTTCTAGTCTCAATGCTTTCTTTCTCTCATACTGCCTACTCTTTCCATATCTTTGAAGGTGCCTTATCATTGTAAAGTGTGCATTTCAGTGTTAGAAATGATTCTTTTTCTAGGCAGTTTTTACTTTATTTATTTATTTTTTGGTGGAAGCGGGAATTGAACTCAGGACCTTGCCCTTGCCAGGGAAGCACTTATTCCACTGACCCATCTCCCCGACCTAGATTTACTTTATTAAACTTGTTTCCCTTTGGTCTCTAAGTCAAAAATAGGTCACAGAATATAATAATCATAGAAAGAAAAAAAAATGGTAAAAAATAGACTCATGAATTTGAGAGCACAGAAGTTTGTTTGCTGTTTTGTATTGGGTGGCCTTTTGTGATAGAAAAACATTGATTGCATTCTGCTGGACTGCAATTGACTTACTTATGTGAACTGACACTTAAATATAAGTGTCGATTATTTATGAAATGAGCATAATGCGAAATTCAGGGTGTGTGTGTGTGTGTGTGTGTGTGTGTGGCTGCACACGCGCGCGAACCCTGCAGCAGTGACATACAGATTAAGATAATAACCAAAGAAGAGAAATCTCAAGTAGCAGATATTGACTAAAAAAAAAGGAAAAACATTTCATTTTAATAATCAGAATGCCTGAAAATTGGAATAGGCTATTTTTCTAAGACTATTATTTTCAGTCATTGGAAGTTTTAAAATAGCAGTGGGACTCAAAGCTCTGCTAACCTTTGCCTATCTCTGTGAAACTTTAGGTAAATTAGGAGAAAGAATTATAGCTGTTGGACATAAGAGAACATCCTGCTTTGGTGTGGATGTGTCCCCATGCCCACTGTTGGGTTTCGTGAACAGAGCATGCCTTTCACTTCTCCTGCACTTTCCCCTCCCTGTGCGCGCCTTTGGCAGTGCCTCCTCATTAGAAACACCATAGATGAACTTGCTGGATAGGTACGAGTTCAGGGCTGATGTCACTCAAGGTTATGGGTTTCTATTTCCAAGTGTAGGTTGGCTATACATCAGTGCTTTAGGCATTCTTGTCTCTGCACAGGTGAAGCACCATGCTCAAAAGTCCTATGAGCAGAATGTCACTCTGTGTCTCTTGAAAATCTTTAAGTGTGCTCCACCCACAGCCTATGCAGTATTTCCCTAAAGCTTCTTGTCTCACTCCAGCCTGGCCCAATTCCCTCATACTTCATAATTGCTCCAGAGACTCCCATATACCAACCCTTCAGACTCTCTTGGAAGCCAGAGCCTCTGAAGTCTTCTACCTCTTGTGCCTCCTCCCTCTCTTGCATTTCCCATCTACATTTTGCTCTCTCTGTTCTCCAGCTTCTATAATACAGGGAAATGGATGTGTTGATTTTATTTTACTTTTTTTAACTTTTAGATTCAGGAAGAACAGGGGGAAGTTGATCAATTTTTATCTTGTCAAACAACAAGATAAAAATCCCTCTTTATTTTTCCCTTAATTGACTTTCATTCTTGTTCCCCACCTATTTTCCTGACATTGCAGCCGCATAACAGGCAAGTCAGGCTGGAACCAACTTCAGGAAATTTCAGGAGTAGGAACATCACACATTGAAACTTACTAAGTGCCTCTGTGTCTGCAGTTCCCCTACCAGAGCCTAAGGAAAGACACAAACCAAATTACATGAATAATCTTTACTCATAAAAAAACTTGAAATCTTCTGAGCCAGACAATAAAATCAGTAGAGTTAAAGGAAGAAAACCAATAAATGTGAAAATCACTATGGCTCTATACCCCGAATACGCTGAAGAGTCTCTGAATATTAATTGTACAGCAGGGCCAGAGCACTGGGATTCAAGGAAGAGTTCATGGAAGGAATATTGAATAAATATTTAGAAGGTGTAAAAAACTGCATAACCAGGAGATTGGTGTAGACAGCAATTGATGAAGAGTCACAGCAATGAGCAGGAGAGAGAATATTTACATAGTGGAAATGGACTCTGTCCTCTGGCTCCCATAATGTTTATTGTGTGCCTTGGATTTTAATTTATTCCCCAATATGCAGTGTTTAGATTAAAGATATTCATTACAGTAAATGATACATTGTCATTAATCTGCCTCAAAATACTTTCTTAGCTTTGAACATATGTTAGTTTTTATCATACCTTGTATTATAGTCTACTATAGTCAATAGTCTACTATAGTCATAGACTAATAGAAAAGTTCTTCTTCTTAAAATATCATTTTGGGGGCTGGGGAGATGGCTCAGTAGAATAAGCACATCCCTGGCAAGCACAAGGGCCTGAGTTCAATCCCTGATTCCTCAAAAAATATATCAGTTTGATCACGTTTGAATTTCTGTTATCTCTCATTTAAAAAAAAAAACTTATCAACAGGGCTGGGGAGATAGCTCACTAGAGTGAGTGTGTGACTGGCAAGTGCAGGTTCCTGAGTTCAATCCCTGGTACCAAAAAAAAAAAAAAACTTATTAGCAAAACTAGTGTGACTTTTCTTGCACCTCTATCTCTCTGAATAGATTCCTATGAACTTTTCCATTTCACAAGTTTTTAACCCATCACTCACAACAATGTATATAATGAATATGACAAAGTTAAATATCATTGTTTATAAAGAAAAAGCCTTTCTTTTAGAAGTAGATTCACCTTTGCCTGGTGAATCTTCCTCTCATAGGACTACCATGCTACAACTCCTAAAGTGTCTCTAAATGGGAATGTCTACAAGCCTCAAACCAGCAGAATGTTTGGACGTTAATATAAAGTAAATAATAAGAGGCAAAACCATTTCGTGGACACTAATAAAATAAATCTGTCTCTCCCCCCCATTCTGTGTCTCTCTCCCTGTCTCTCTCTCTGTCTCCCTCTCTCAGACTCATTGAATTTAAAAAAAGTATTGTACAGGTACAAAGCAAGAGATGTCACCTTTTTTATTTTTTGAAGATAGTACAAATTAGAACTAAAACAAAAATTACAAGTGGTACAGAAATTCACTTAACAAATGAATTTCACAGTATTTGTTGTCTTCCAACCAGTTATGTGTATTACCACATATACGCAGGTAAAATTGGAAAAAGAAAGAAATGTATAAAAAATTAAGAAGAGAAAAAGTAAAAGCAATTTTAAAAAAGGAGACAAAATATGATAAGTATTATCTGCTCCTTACAAGGCTAATAGTTGTACCTTCATACTCTGAGGACGCCGAAAGTGCAGCCGGGATCCTGCGAAGTGGCCAAGGGGTCCAGTACTTCATTACAGTAAAGCCTTCCAGAAAACAGATTTCTATTTTCCGGACAAATAGGCATTGAAACATTCTGCAGCAAACTGTATACAGGGTGCTGTTTCTTGGCTTCACAATTTTAGTTAAGGTATTGGTGTTTTGGACTTATGAGTCCCAGCTCATAAGTGCAGGCTTTTTTCTTCTGGGGTCTGAAGGAAACAATCATAGAATAAAAATCTTCAACAGTCTGTTCTATTCCAAAATGTGACACCCCTTCTTAATGAGAAAAGACCCCCTAAAAGTTATTGGGGACTGAGGATACCATCACAGGTTCTTAAGGACAGTTTAAATAACAGTTTGAAGAATATGTTGTTTCTTAATAAAATTCAGTTACAATAGCACAAGTGTGTGAATTACACAATTTAGAGAAACACAGAGACCCAAATGGATAGTTCTGGGATGGGAAAAGCATTAGCCACAAATATTCGTTCATTGTACTACTTGTTTTCTTAGCCTATGAGATGAAATTTCAGTTTGTTTATGAAAACTACCAATTCCTTTCCCAACTGAGCAGTGGCTAGTGAATGCTTTTGTGTGAATGAAAATCTTACCTATCAGGGGATAAAAAGGATAAGGATTTCACAGTGCCACGTCATGTTACTGAAGTTGGTAGAACTGGCAGTTGTTGGATCATGTTGAAAATATATACCTCCTGAAGCAATACGGCTGGATTCTCTGAAAATAATTTATACAACAGATCTCTCTGGCAGATTTATGATTTTGCATAGCTTGGAGGGAGACTGGTCTAGCTGGATGCCTCCTGGTTTCATTAGCATAGCCCAGCCCACCTCCAACACACGCCCAGAACTACCTCATTAACCATTGGGATCGCAGCCAAAAATATAAAACTACAGTGAATATAAAGCGAATTACTGGCGAGAGAGCTGTGGAGCAGCTCACCACTGAGCCCATTACTTTTCCAAGATCAGAAAAACATTACAGTAACAGGCACCGCTCCTCATTCAGATAAGAATTCAAGGTTTTTATCTAGAATAATTAGCTGCAACAGAATAAGATATACATACAGTCCAGCTGCATCCATTTACATGCTTCTGTTAATATCTCTCTCTCTCTCTCTCTCTCTCTCTCTCTCTCTCTCTCTCTCTCTCTCATTTATTTATTTTCTGGATAGCTTTGACATTGTAAACCACAGACGAATTGGAGCCTGGCATTGAAAAGAGGTGTTCAGCAACGATTTTTTTTTTTTGCTTGTCTAAAGAAGTTGACTTCTACAAAAGGGGAATCTGAAAAATGACAGGGGCAAAGAGGAAAAAGAAAAGCGTGCTCTGGAGCAAGATGCACACCGTGCACTGTGAAGACATCAAACAGTGGTGCAGAAGACGGCTACCTATTCTGGAATGGGCACCCTGCTACAATCTGAAAGAGAACCTGCTTCCAGACACCGTGTCTGGGATCATGTTGGCAGTTCAACAGGTGACACAAGGTACTGTGCTGTATTTGCTTTCCTAGGTTACTGCAGAATGGATGTCATTTTGCTTCTTGGCAAAGTACTATTGATCTAGGATTTATTTCATGAATTGAATATTTGATGAAATGGGCATTAACTTTGTAGAAATAGGTACCAAGATATCCATGTCAAAGAGATTGCCTGATTTCCTTTCACATTTTTTTTTGCTTACAGTGGAGCTTGCAGTGTAGTGCCAATTTTTCAATGGCACTACAGATTTTCAATATGAAAGTTCATACTGTTTCAGAGTAAATAATTAGTAAATGGGGGAACATAGGCTTTTACAACTTGATCTAATCAGTATAACTTCTTACTTTCACTGAATCAAGCTATAAAATATTTCCTGTTTTGAATGTAATTGTTTTTGAACTTAATTAGCAGCACACAATTACCTGTTGCAGCCCTGAGAGTTGCTGTAAGCAAGGAACAAAGCTTTCTGTACATAAAGGAGGCTCTTTGCCAAGCTCATTATTTGCAAAGAGAATCCTGGATGTCCTCAGAGCTCATGTTTTACTGTGCATACAGATTTGCCTTTGTACCCTGTTACCTCCAGATCCATATCTCAATAAGAAGTTTAAATTAGTGAGAAGTCTGATTTTAACATTTCCAAACCAATTCTAAATAATATTCTTGGTTTAGATGGATGTTTCTCTTGGTGTAAGCTACTTAGCCAGGGTGTGTTAACTAGTTAACATGTGTTTTCCCTACAGATATATTCCTCATAGTTTTTGGCTAATACAGATAATTATTTTCTACCTGTACCAAGGAAAGAAACATTGAGAATTTGATACAGTTTTCTTGGCATCTCATCTTATAGGTTTATGTTTCCTTGTAATTTCACTGCCTGCTTGACTTTATTATTTATACTGTTAAAGTATAAGCACTCTTTTAATTAAATTATTATGTAGCTGGAGCAAACTAGAGAGTGTATTTTTGTTTTTAGTATGATTAGGAACATCTGCACTGGTGGCTTTAAGATCTATAATACTATCATATTTTATGGGATTCTATTTCATCACATAGTCTTGTGTTACATTTTTAATGACTATTTTGCCAATAGCAAAGCATAGTAATCTTTTAGAAAATGCAAAGTAAATGACAGGTTAGGGCATTTTGGCTTTGCTTTTTTAAATTTTAAATTCAATAAGAAATTCAATATGCAATTTGAAAGCTTAGGTGATGCACTTCAAAAGGTTTTTTTTCACAATAGTTTCAGCATGTGCTATACATTTGTTTTGCATAAATTTAATATGAAATGAAAGTATGCTTTTAGGAATAATTTGTTTTTACTCCAAAAAAAGATATCATGTTGCTAAGAATATTTGGGAATATAATAAAAATTTTTGTTGAACAGTCTTAGCAGTATGGTTTATGCATAACTCTTTAGTGGTCAGTTGTAGAGCTTTTACTTAGGTATAGATTTTGTGGAGTTTTGTTTTGTGAGTTATATATTTCATCAGCTATGAGAAGTGCATTGGTCAGTCCTCAGTGGTGAGAAGCACAAAGCTTCCTCAGCTCCATGCACAGGAGGATCCAGGCCTGGCTGCTGCTCCTCTTGGAAGGCTACCAGAGAATAGGCAAGTCTGCTGCTACAAAGAACTTCAAGCACTTTTGCTGGTGTATGAAACAATAACACTTGTGAAATACCTAGCTCTTTAAAACAATTCCATCACATTTTCTCATGCTCATCCACTATGGAGACTTAAAAATTGAAATCTCACAGAGCTACCATTGACTGTAAGGATCATGGGACTAAGTCCTAATATACATTATTTTCCTCCTTATCCTTAAAATGTCCTGAGAGACAGCACTGCCCTGTCCATATAAGGAAATGTAGGCTGAGAAGTTCCAGAAATTTTCCCGGAATTTCATACCTGATAAGTGGGGAGTGGGAACTGGATTCCAAAGCCAACACTCTTCACATTTTTCAATGTGTATTCTACACTGCCAAAGTAACTAGACTTTTCACAATACTAATGTTATTAGTAATGGGAGACCTATCTTTGGAAAGGTAGGACTATCCTTTCCTTCCAATTACTTTTGATTCAGGTTTCAGCTCTGTAGTTTTCAGGCTCAAAGGCATAGTGACAAGAAAAATAATTGCAGCAGATACAGATTAAAGAAGACCAAATCTCCCATTTGGGTGAACCTAATATTGGTGGTTATTGTCTGCTCCGTTTTGTTTGGAAAAATGAGAAAAAGGGGTAGTTTTTTTCTATTGAATCATAATCCAAACAATGGAAATAAAATCTTTTTTATCTTTACTGATATTCAAAGTAGCTGTTTAATCGCCTAGCATATATTATTCAAAATTATTGCAATTAAGGTTTTTTGACCTACAAATATGGAAAGTTGATATAATTCAACCTAGTAAACTTCACATTTTTTTTAATCTCTAGAAATGGACTTAAAATTAAACATAAGGGAAACTGGCCTTTGTGTGTTCTCTGTATGTCAAAAACCAAGTCGTTGTTTACAATTACTCTATTAAAGATTTTCTAATTGTGTTTTATTTATGGGTCTGCTTGGCTCCTTTAAAGTCTTTTTTGAGTTGATTGCAACCTCTCTGGGCCCCTTTCTCCTCTTGGTTTTCAAGCACAACTCTTTGGTCTTTCTCTTATTTCTGTCTCACCTTCTCTTGGTATTCTTTGTAGATTTTGCTTTTTGCTCTTTCCTCAGGTCCCCAGCATCCTGAAGAATAAAGTCTTGGCCCTCTACTCTAAAAGCATCCTAGGCAATTTCCTCTTCAAAAAAGAATGCCCATTAAACTCTTCTCATATTTAGCTACTAGCATGAACACTTGTATGAAAGTGCTTGACATATACAAGATGAAAGTTCAGAGAAAATAAGTTATCTAAAGTCACACAGCAAATAAATGGAAGAGGTAAGATTTGAACTCAGGCAATCTGGCCTCGGAGATTACGCTCTTTTCAACTAGGCTTATTCTCACTGAAAGTGCTATGAATCGCTCTCACTTCTTTTTGTCACTCTGTGCACAAGCATATGGACAGTCACTTGGCTCTTTCTTTCCATCCTCCAAATTTCTTTCTGACCAAGTGGTCTTGCCTCAGGACCTCTGCTGCTATCTTTTAGTTTTGTCTTCAATTCATGAAATCATCACTTTGAGTCTTCATGTTTGACCCTGTCTCCATCTATGGACAATATCTCATACATAGCGGTAGAGTTAAAAACAAAAACAAAAACAAAAACCTGATTCTACTAGTGCCCTGTCCTGTTCAGAACTTTTTAATGACTCACTTTCTTCTAGTATAAAACCCCATCTAATCTGCACCTCCATCCATCCCATTTGCTCATCCAGTTAAGCCTTTCCAATTTGATAATTAATACTTGGAGCCTCTTTATATGAAGCTCCACTTAAACCACATCTCTCCTCTGACAATCCCTCTTAGTCTCTTGGGAAGATTTGTGTTTCCCTTCCTCTTATTTCTGTTGCACTTTCTACATATCTCTGTGATAGGCTTTACTTAACACATTGTATTATAAACTTTTGGCACAATTCTTTCTAAACTGGCCTCTACGCTCTTGAGATAAAGTATTTGTCTTCATACTTTTATTCTGAGCAACTTGCAATTTCCTAGCACATAAAAGTATGTTTTCCATACATAGTAGAAGGATTAAAATATTCTAGAAGCTTCTGATCACTCTCTTGCTACCTACTGTTATTGTAGGAGGAAAGTTGAGTTTAAACTAGGTCTTATGTTTAAATAGTAATTGTAATGAAGATATTGATAGAGTAAAAGCAATGTAAAGTTGCATAATGAATTTCTTCCAACTTCTCTTATTTTCTGATGTCATAAATTGGCAGCCCTCTAGACAAACTTGGTAAAAGATACCTCTTTGTCTCTGTATCAATTTTTACTTCATCCAACATTAACAAGGATAGGAAGTTTGTATAGAACTCCAGATGCTCAGCTTTCCAAAAAGCATGAGACAGGTCATACAGAACCCACAGTCTCATGAGGCAAAATTTGGCTGAACCTCTCCATTGTCTATCTTCACTAGACAAGCCATATGCTGTGCATTCTGCCACTGTCCCTACTATTCACTCAGTTACCCTAATGCTCAGATTCTCACTACTTGCCTAATCTTATGAGTAGCTAAATCTTTCCCCTGCCAACATACATTCTGATATAGTTTGTTGAGATGCTTTCACTTCACCCTTAAATAAAACATTTATAAAGACACTACAAGCACCAGTGAGATAGTTTATTTTTTTTATTTTTTTTGTCTTTTTGAGACAGGGTCTCACTATGCAGTTCAGGCTGGCCTTAAGCTCACTTTGTAGCTCAGACTGGTCTCGAACTCACAGCAATCCTTCTGCCTCAGCCTCCCGAGTGCTGGGATTACAGGCATGCGCCACCACACCCGGCTACCAGTGAGATAGTTTAGTGGACCAAGCACCTGCTTAGGCAAGTACAAAGGACAAGGTTCGATCCCTGGCACCAAATGACCCACAGCCCTCACCCGCAGATGCGATGAGCTGCTGACTGAGTCTGGGTGTAGTGTTGTATGCGTATAATTCCAGTACTTGGGGGGCTGAAAACAGGAGGAGTTCAAGCTGTATAGTGAGACCCTACACACACACACACAACAAACAAACAAACAAAAAGAATCTACATAAAACTAGGTTATTTTTCTTTCTTTCTTTCTTTCTTTTACTTTTTTTTTTTTTTTTTTTTTTTTTT